>WAAB01011843.1:21923-163259 GCA_013389865.1 Piaya cayana | reverse complement strand
ATGTGGTGATGTGTGACCTGTCTGTGTGACCTGTCTCCAGGCAGTGCACCATGTGGCAGGGAGCTGCAGAGCCCCTGTGGCTTTGTGCAGCCTTGCTGTACCAACCACAGCACCACCCTCTGCTTGCAGGCTGCATAAACAAATGCTTTCAGAACAAAGACCTCGCCACCTAAAATTAGACTTTTCAATTCAAATGATCCATGACAAAAATATACGGAGTGTTTCATGCAAGAGCAGCTGCTTCCTGGGTGAAGCAGTTGCTGCTGAAGCAGCAGAGAGCATCAACACCCGATTCTGAGGACTTTCACAGGGGAAAAAAATGCTGTATTAGGAAAACTGGAAAGCAGAAAGTTCTGCAGAACTCTAGCTCCTAAAAAATGTTTCTCTGCCTTGAGGGTCTCAAAGTGGAACAGGGAAGGTGGAAACTGCAGAGGAGAGAGAGGAGAAGTGTCATTATGCAGGCTGGATAACTGACAACCTAAATCAGGTCCCAGACCCACAGAGGTATTTAAGCAACCAATTCCCAAATGACAGGGGGTTGGCAGCTCACTGCCAAGTCCTTCTGAATTGGAATGACTTGGCCAAAGTCTTACGGAAAGTTTAGAGAGCCAGGAATTGAAACCCGGATCTCATCAGCAATTAAAAACAACTTTTGCTTTCCTCTGCTTGTCCTCAAGAGCTGCACCCTGGCCTGGGCATCCTCTCCGAGCATCATGCTCTGTGCTCCTCTCTGGTGAGGTTTTCTGGAAGTGGTTATTGGCGGAAGTCAATTAAAAACCACTTGAAAATTGAAAACAGGCTGGGACAAAAACAATGTGGGGAAACCACATGCACTGGGCAGGCTCTGCCACATCACCGTGCCTGCTGAGGGCTGGTTTTCCCTGCTGGCCACACCGTGGCTCATACAAGCCAGGATGCCGCTGGCCTTCTTGGTCACCTGGGTACTCTGTGTTGTGTACTCCAGCTGCTGTAGGAGTTCAGGTGGTGGATTCTCTTGTACCCTGCACCTCTGGACAGGTGTCCACAGAGCCCTGTGGCAGCACATGCGTCACTTCCCCTGCGACAGCACAGCCAGTGTGGTGGCTCAAGCAATAGGTGCCTACCAGCCATGTCTTGCTTCCCCCTTTATCCACACCAGAAGGATGGGATGTCATCCAGAGGGACCTGGACCGGCTGGAGAAGTGGGGCTGTTAGAACCTCATGAAGTTCAACAAAGCCACGTCCTACACCTGGGTCGGGGCAATCCCCAATTTCAATGTAGGATGGAGAATGATGTGATTGAAAGTAGCCCAGCGGAGAAAGACTTGGGGGTGCTGGTCAATGAGAAGCTTAACATGAGCCGGCAATGTGTGCTCATGACCCAGAAAGCCAACTGTGTCCTGGGCTGCATCAAAAGCAGCGTGGCCAGCAGGGTGAGGGAGGGGATCCTGCCCCTCTATTCCTCTTTTGTGAGACCTTATCTGGAGTATTGTGTCTGGTTCTCAGTCCTCAAGAAGGAGATGGAGCTGTTGGAGTGGATCCAGAGGAGGCTACAAAGATGGTTCGAGGGCTGGAGCACCTTCCATACGAAGACAGGCTGAGAGAGCTGGGGTTGTTCAGCTTGAAGAAGACACTGAGGAGATCTTATAGCAACCTTCCAGTACCTGAAGGGACTACAAGAAAGCTGGGAAGGGGCTGTTTACAAAGGCTTGTGGTGATAAAGACAAGGAGGAATGGGTATAAAGTGGAGAGGAACAGACTTAGACTAGACATTAGGAAGAATTTCTTCACGATGAGGCTGGGGAGGCCCTGGCCCTTGTTGCCCAGGGAAGTGCTGGCTGCCCCATCCCTGGAAGGGTTCAAGGCCAGGTTGTATGGGGCTTGGAGCAACCTGATCTAGTGGGAGGTGTCCCTGCCCATGACAGGGGGGTTGGAACCGGATGATCTTTAAGGTCCCTTCCAACCCAAACTTTTCTATGATTCTATGATTTGTTACTCTTTCCAGTAATTCCAAGACTCCCCAGGTCTGGTTGGGCATCGCTGGCACAGCTGGGCTGGGCTGTGTTCATGATCTGCTGGGATCAGTTCAGCTCCCACCTGGTGACCCAGGAGAAAAGGTGTGTAGGGAGCTGCTGCCAAAGGGATTTCTCACAATCCCTGTTCTTTCCACTTTCTTTTCCTAGGTGGCTGAAGGACGTCCCTGCTTGGGTGCAGTCATTGCAGTGCATCTGTGCTGGGGAGGGACCGAGCAGCTGCTGCCTGAAGCACTGAGCCTTGCAGAGGTGGCAGCTAAAGAGCAGGTGAAGCATCTTGGCCGGACAAGCTCCACCTGGGTCCAGCTTTTAGGTTATAGCACCTAGTTTTATTCCCACATTTCAAAGTGATTTATCAAAGAGGTTACATTATTATCCCCTATTTCATATCTGGGGATAACGAGGCACGGGAGCATCACATGGTGAGTGATACCATGACAAGAGGAAGACACAAAGTTCAGTAGTTCTGTGTCTCCATCCAGTGCTTCATAAGCCATGACTTGTTTCTCCCTCATTGTTAATCACACCAATATTAGTGTAATTCCAAGATTTTTAGCAAACCTATAGTCACTTGTTGCTCCCATACTACAGGAGGTAGTCTGGAGTGGCTCACCCAGAGCTGCACTGCCCTCGGGAGCATGTGGAGTCTGCAGTTTTATCTGATGATAGTGGGAAAGGTACGGGAGACGCACCTTACCTTCCCTCGCTTGTCCAGAACCAGCAATGGCTGTTCCCAATGCCAGAAGGCTTTGCCTGTCTTGTTCTGGAGTGTGAATGGACGTGCTCCACACCTTCATGAATTCACATGGCTGCCACAAACAGCTCCATGTGAGCTCGCTGTCTGCATCTTCTTTATCANTCTGGGGATAGCGAGGCACGGGAGCATCACATGGTGAGTGATACCATGACAAGAGGAAGACACAAAGTCCAGTAGTTCTGTGTCTCCATCCGGTGCTTCATAAGCCATGACTTGTTTCTCCCTCATTGTTAATCACACCAATATTAGTGTAATTCCAAGATTTTTAGCAAACTTATAGTCACTTGTTGCTCCTATACTACAGGAGCTGATTTAGAGGTATGTCTGGAGTGGCTCACCCAGAGCTGCACTGCCCTCAGGAGCATGTGGAGTCTGCAGTTGTACCTGATGATGGTGGGAAAGGCAGGGGAGACGCACTTTACATCCCCTCGCTCATCTAGAACCGGCAATGGCTGCTCCCAATGCCAGAAGGTTTTGCCTGTCTTGCTCTGGAGTGTGAATGGACGTGCTCCACACCTTCATGAATTCACATGGCTGCCACAAACAGCTCCATGTAAGCTCTCTCTCTGCGTCTTCTTTATCATAGAATCATGGACTGAGTTGGGTTGGAAGGGACCTCAAAGCCCATCCAGTCCCACCCCTGCCATGGGCAGGGACACCTCCCACTGCATCAGGGGCTCCAAGCTCCATCCAACCTGGCCTTGAACCCCTTGTTCCTGTGCACTAGACCAGCAAGACCTTGGTCTCGGGGAACTGGGTCAGATGCCAATGGTTTCTCACCAGTGAGCAGTCAGCAGATTCTCCCTAACATGAAACCCAACTGTTAACAAGGCAGTGCCATTAATTTTAATCTCTGTTTTTCATAGAATCATAGAATCACCAGGTTGGAAGAGATCCACCAGATCATCAAGTCCAACCATTCCTATCAATCAGTAAACCGTGTCCCTCAGCACCTCATCCACCTGCACCTTAAACACCCCCAGGAAAGGCAAGTCAACCACCTCCCTGGGCAACCTTTTCCAATGCCCAATCACNCCTCAACATCCTTCTTGTGCTGAGGGGCCCAGAACTGAACACAGGATTCAAGGAGCAGTCTCACCAGTGCCGAGTCCAGAGGGAGAAGAACCTCCCTCGACCTGCTGGTCACACCGTTTCTGATACAAGCCAGGATGCCATTGGCCTTCTTGGCCACCTGGGCCACTGCTGGCTCATGTTCAGTTGCTATCGACCAACACCCCCAAGTCCTTTTTCTCCTTTTCCGGCCAGGCTTCAGGTTTGTATCAAGTTGGCATTAGGGGCAAAGTCTCCTTGGAACTTCTATATCTCCAGGCATCACCACAGCCAGAGATACTAAAGGCACCTTCTCCTTTCTGCTGTGCTGGGATGATTCAGCTGAAAGGTAAAACCAACCTTACCAACCTGTGAGTCTACAAAAGAGACCAAACTGAGGGTTCCTCCTTGTTGTGGTGCTTGGGTCGTGCTGAGCAGGGTCCTCTGGAAAATACAGTAATGAGACCTTCTAGCTGGGGCTCAGCAGTGGTGCCTTTTGCCAGATCTACGCAAGACACAGCTCTCCCTTTTCCAGCCTTGGGCTTTCCCAGCAGGATCATTCCCGGCACTCGGTTACCGGCACTGTCCCCTCTGAGGACACCTGTTGTTGACTCACCTATTGTAAATGGGACATAATTCCTGGAAACCCTCCCTCCCTGGCTGCTTCAGTCAGATTTGCAGAGTCATCTGCAGGGTTTCATGTTACTAGAAGGGAGCAGTTTGTTTAGTGAACAAACATTTCTCCTCACCTACCTCCTGCTTTCTCTTCCTTCTTCACCAGCTCAGGGTTGCTCTCATCTCTCTTTTTTGACCAAGGAATCAGCTGGAGGATGGTTTAAGGATGCAAATACTGTGCCTGGAAGGTCTTCTGGTAGCTGAATATCTGTCCTCTAGCTCTATTTCATATTTTTGATTATATAGGAGATAAGTATCAGAATGCATACGTGTTTTGGATAAATCATGCCTCTAGGGGCATTTTCCACCCACTGGCTGCAGTGCAGATAAGGAAAAACAGTGGGAAAATCCTGCTGGTCTCTCATTAACTTTGAGGAGGAATTTATTTCAGTGGAAATGCTTTGTCTGGAAAACGCCTGCCCATTGTAATGGAAATGGTCCGTAGGAAGAGGTTTGTTTGGACAAATATTCTGTTAAGTGTTTCTGGGGGAGGGAAAACATGTTGGTAACATTCCAACCCTTCCCACCTCAGCAATTTCCAAATAACAGGATTCGGAGCTTCCTTTAGAAATAGCTGTGAGAGTGTAAAAGTCTAAATGAAGAAATAATAAATTTGTTAACAGATTAATGGACTTCCCTAAAGTAAAGGCAAAAACCAAACCCAAGGGCCTGTGTGGAACAGGCAGGCATTAGCTCCCAGCTAAAGTGAATTCTGTGCCTCCTGCAAGGTTGTTTCCACCTCCCCAGGTGCAGGGAGAGCTGTGAGCTCTTCTGTCTTGTGCAGAAACTTCCCCGAGTACCACAGTACCTTAGTGATAGTGACCCTGCTTATTAGCTATAAATGAAAAACATAATTAAAAAGCCACTTCAGAACTGCTGGATCAATGCAAAGAAGTCAGACAGAGCTCAAGGCAGTGAGACAGGCTGGTGCTTCCAATTGATGCCCGGGAGGTGCACCTGCAGCATCCCCTGATGCACAGGGAGCACCGGCAGTGCCATTCCCATCCTCTGCAGGCACATCCCCATCGACTGAGGACAGCCCCTGCCCATTTTTTTGAGGCTGAGGACAAAGATGATGCCCTCAGGACCGAAGGATTGTGGGTGGCATCATTTCCACCTGGGGGCTTTGCAGCACGGGGCTGGGTCCTGGTGTGAGTCAAGCCAGGGAAGACACCCCTGGGGCGTTCCTGCCTTATGCAAACCATACCAAGTCATTATAAGTGAAAACCAGCATTGAGGATCATTGCAAAAGCATCATCAAAGCTCCTTGCCCGATACAAGGCAGATTAGCCCCTCTATTGGAGCCAGCAGCCTTGCCCTTAGTGAAGAGAGAAGTTTTCCAGTCCGTGTGCTCCTACTTCTCAGAATTACACAGCTACTAATTGAAGGGGTTTCTATATTCTCTGCCTTTTAAAAGTCCTGTTATTTAATCCTAAAAATCCTGTTATAGCTGCACAGTGGCTGTAACCCATAGACAACTTCTGTGTTTTAGACATTTGGACTGCAGACACATTATTTTTAAGTGCTTGTCTATGAGAAAGAGTGAGATCTGTGTTTCTTTGACTGCTTTTCAACTCGCGGCTACTACAACTGTCAGCAGTGCGAGAAGTGCCTGATGGTGCAGGAAAAAACAACCTGTTACCCCTTGGAGCAGGAAACCGGTCCCTTCATCCCACGCAGTGACGCACGTGGGAAAGAGAAGTTAAAGCTCAGTTATCAGAGAGGAGCAGAATTATCACAATAAGGACAAGGCTTGGAATCACAGATTAGGTTGGAAAACAACTTTAAGATCACCAGGTCCAGCTATAAACCTTACACTGCCACGTCCACCTCTGAACCACGTCCCTAAGCGTGGTCTGTGTGAGTCTCGCACGGTCTTTGTGTTCATATTGACAAGAGGAAAAATTAAATTAGCCAACGAAAAGGTGCCTTTGGGGAAAATAATGTCTTGTACATTTAATTGCTCTACATTTGGGGAAAATAGTATCTTGTACATTTAAATGTTCTACCTCTACACTTATTTGACAGACGTAACTTACTACAATCACCTCAGCATCACAACCCTCGGCAGAAACGCTCCTTTCGTTAACCAGGAAAGAGATTCTTCGATTCCAGTGCATGAATTAAACCCTGTAAATGTGGTATGCCCGCATTTTTCCCCAGCAATCTCACTCCTGCCACCCCCGAATTGAAAAGCTGAATTTTCCGGTGGCATCTACTGCGTTTGAACCTCCGGCTGGTTCATTTGGGTGCCCCCTGTGAAGCCAGGCTGCCCAAATCCCCCCGTCCAGCACCGCTTTGCCCTCCCCAGGGTGCGAGCCGAGCATCTCACCTTGGAACAACACGCAGCCAAACAGCCAGAGGAGCGGGTGGATGGATGGAGCCAGCATGTTCCCAGGCAGCTTGTGGCTCTGCAGCCCCGCGAAGGCTCTGTCCATCCCGGGAGGGACGAGAGGGTGAGGAGCGATTTGCCTGCCTGGGCTGACTCTCACAGAGCTTCCTGTTAAAGAATAGAAGGAAACGGGCTGAATCCACAGGGGAACTGTGTTTTTTAGCCCATTATGGTCGGAGAGGATGTGAGACATCGCTTATGGACGGCAAAGGAAACCTCGCCATCAGTTTGTTGGAGGATTTGGCTCTCGTAGAGGGGGAGAGAGGAGGCACAGCAGGCCTGCCTTGCTTTGGGTCTTGGTGGCTTCATTATGGTGCTTGAGTTTCTTTGGGAGATGCTGTGTTTGTGGTGAGGATGTGCACCTCGGGTCCAATCCACTCGGTATCAGTCATCAGGGCTGCATTGGTCCTTCCTGGGCCGGGAGCTGCTGGAGGAGCTGATCCTTCTCTTGCCTCTGAGAGAGGATTTCTTAATACCTCCAGGAGGGATCTGGAAATATTTGCTCCTCATGGGGCCAGGGTAACTCAGCAGCTGGTGCTGAGCCTCCCCGTGCAGCTCCAGAGAGTCTGAGCACCAGGATGTGCCGACGTTGGGATGCTGGTTGCTGGGTGACAGAATCCTTCCCCACAGGACAGCACACGACTGTCTCTTGACTTACCCCAATCTCTGCTCCTTGATGGGGGAGGGACTGGAAAATGGGCTGGTCCTGCCCTCCATCCACCTCAAGAGGTTCAGGGCATTCATTTTCCTGGCTTGGATCTCGAGCATGTCCTGTCTATCTGGGGACAGACAGGGGAGGTTTAGGCTGGACATTAGGAAAAAAATTTTCACGGGAAGGGTCACTGGGCACTGGCAGAGGCTACCCAGGGAGGGGGTTGAGTCACCTTCCCTGGAGGGCGTTAAGGGATGGGTGCATGAGGTGCTGAGGGGCATGGCTTAGTGATCGATGGGAATGGTTGGACTTGATGATCTGGGGGGTCTCTTCCAACCTGGTGATTCTATGATTCTGTCTGTCCCCTGTTAGCATCGTTTGAACTTCAGAGGTAATAGGTCACCTGGAGCTGGATGTGAATGGGTGTTTAGGAACAGTCTTAGTGTCCCACATGGGAAAAGGTCCTGTGTCCACCTGTTTCAGAGGGTCCCTGCATTTGTTCAGGATGCCAATCCATGGTGCTCTGACACTGTCACCCCCTCTGGGAGCCTGACCTGATCTACGGGCTGGACACAATGCTGGGGACACAGTGACACTGCTGGGGGTGGTGTGCACCTGCAGGAGCTCGCTGGGGCACCAAAGGAAAGCTCATGGTCCAACCCAGCTGCTCGTCATAGCTGCCCCTTCTGTGTCTCCTGGCTCGAAGGGCTGGTCCAGCATCCTCCTACAGTTCCTGGAAAGCCAGAGAGCCTGGGCCGAGGGCAGTGGAATCGCTCCTTCACTGCATCAGGGAAGTGATTCTTGCTTTCTGCAGCAGGGAGACAGAAGCAGGAACAGAGTGGGAGATGTCCCACGCTCAGTGGGTCGCTTCAAATGCCTCCAAAGCCCCAGGCAAATGCCGCCAGCATCCCCATCCCTCAGCAGCCTCTGCTGTCACAAAACCCCTGTTTGCAGCCTCCCCCCCACACCCAGTTTTGCTCTCGCACAGATGTGATGGTTGGAGATTATGCTGTAAGATTAAGGTTTTACTGAACCCTGAAATGAGTGCAAATTCCCAGAAGCTCTGTGTGTGGCTAAATCTCTTCTGGATGCTCGTCTGGATGGGGGAAGAGGCATTTCCCACCCTGCCCTTCCCATGTGCATGAGAGACATAACCCAAATATTCACCCCAGCTTGCCTGCTGAGAGCCTCCAGGTAAGAGGAGTGATATTTTGGGGATGGAAAGATGGGGATAAATGTTTTGTAACGGTTTAAACACCAGAGGAGACATCTTTTCTCCTCTGAGATGTGCTCAGGGATGCTCCTGGTGGGAGGATCTGACTGCACAGCATCTCTGGACCATGGGATGGTACCTGCCTCTGCACAGGGGTAAACGCTGCCAGACTTGAGGGCATCCCTGCATCCTTATTTCTGCCTGTGACCCTGAGCAGATTCCAGGGTCCAGAGCTTCACCTTCCACACCAGTGGGACCCCCTCCCCCCAGCAGAGAAAATCAACCCCAGGGCTGCCTCATCTCTTGGAATGAGGGTCCTTCCAGCCCAGAGCATGTTCTGGATATGCTTTGCTGGGCTGAGCACACGGCTCACATACAGAAGGCTGATTTTTTTACATCGACTTCTTAACCACATGAAATTTCAACACCAAGTCGGTGGAAGGAGGGAGGTTTCCTGCAGTTGGGCAGCTGGGGGTTGCGTGTGTGCAGCCGAAGGGGCTGTAGGTTCTTCCTACCCAAACAAAACGGTGCTTGTCTTGCAGCAGGCGAGAAGAGGGTGTTTTTTTTTCCAACGAGGAAAGGGGTGGCAGTGCTGATGTGGCACCGGGCTAGGTAAGGGAGCACCTCTCCTGCCTGTGGGATGAGCAGCCGCTTCCTCCTGAGCCCTGGGAAATCCTGGGGGTGTGGGGCTGAGGTGTGACGTGGCAGCCACCAGCTGCACCTACGCAGGAGAACCATCCCAGAGGTTTTGCTGCTGGTCCTGCCATCAGCTTTGCAGCCTCAACTCTGGAGATGATGATTCCCGTGCAGCAGGGACATCGAGGTACCTGTGTGGGGCTGTGCAGGGCTCTCCCTCCCTCCTCTCCCCCTGCTCCCGTGGGATTTTGCAGCTGTGGTGAGGGATGCCTTGTGATGGGTTTTAGTGGGGTTTGGTCTCCCGGGGACGTCCCTGTGGGGTTTGACAGGATGAGAGTTGGGGTTGTCCAGCCTGGAGAAGAGAAGGCTGTGGGGAGACCTTAGAGCAGCTTCCAATGCTGAAAGGGGCTCCAGGAAAGCTGGGGAGGGGCTCTGGATCAGGGAGGGCAGGGATGGGGCAAGGGGGCAATAATTTTCATCTGAAAGAGGGGAGATTGAGATGAGATCTTAGGGAGAAATGTTCTGCTGTGAGGGTGGGGAGGCCCTGGCCGAGGTTGCCCAGAGCAGTGGTGGCTGCCCCATCCCTGGAGGGTTTCAAGGCCAGGTTGGATGGGGATTGGAGCAACCGAATCCAGTGGGAGGTGTCCCTGCCCATGGGCCTTTGGGGTTCCTTCCAACTCAACCCATTCTATGATTTGGTCTCGGAATAGCACTGTGGGGCTGGGGATGAAGAGAGGAGTGTAGAGGGCTCTATGCTAGGGAGAAAGGGGGAGTGGGGAGGGAAGAGCCCCGTGCTAGGGTGCGCAGGGCAAAGGAATGCAGGGCATCACCTTCTTGTGTCCAGGGCACCATCCTGCAACCTCAGATACAACCATCAAAATTCATCCTGTCCCACAAGCCTGAGGGAGGGAGCTCTTAGAGGACCATCCCATTCCCCAGGAGCAGCAAGCTCAGGCAGGAGCTAAGGACACCAGACTCTGCTCGATAGTCACCCCTTTCCACCACACGTTTCTCTGTCCCAGGTCAGCCTGCTCAGCCATGAACAGCTCTGTGCTCAGCAGCCAGCTGAGACAGCCCGAGCCCCAGGACGCGGCCGCCTTCACTCCCGTCTCCATTGTCAGGACCATGACAAAGAAATCGGATGCCCTGCCCATGATCTCAGTGATTGTCGGCATCTTCGTCCTTCTGGCTGTCTTCATCATCATCGTGGTGCACTACGGCCCTCAGCTCCGCACCGTCCAGATCACCCTGTACCACGAGCCCATGCCGCAGGACCTGGACGATGGGGTGCACCTCACGGACTGGAAGAAGCTGGGCTCCCAGAAGAAGCTGCATGTCCAGCCCTGCCAGCAGGATCTGGCTGGTGTGGACATGGCCAGCATGAGCTGCCACTGCTCCTGCAGGCACCACCTTCCTGGCGGGAGCACTGAGCCCAACGTCATTGAGATCACGTACCTGTGACAAGGCTGTGGGCCACCAGGGCAGGACTCATAGGACCATGTCCCACTGGAATAAATGCAGTGACTATGATTGTAGCTTAGCCCGAGACTCACCAGGTCTTGCAACGGAGGCTGTAGCTCCCCAGGATCGTGTCTCCTCCAGGTAGGCTCAGCCAGGAGGTTGTGTCACTGTGGTGACCCATCGTCAGCCCCCAGAGTCGATCTTCAGGAGTGCCACTGTCCCCAGGCAAGAGCTGGGTTCCCAGCACAGGCTCTGGGGCTGGGTCAGCCTACGTGGGACAGTGTTAGCCTCTCTTCTGTTTTTTCTCACCCTGATTCTTCCTGTCCCACGCTGTCTGGGAGTGGCTGGGAGAGCTGTCTTGGTCCTTGCCCGCTCTGGGGAGCTCTGGGTGTATGCTCAGCCCCTTGGCTCGAGCTGGAACTTGCATCATCTGGAATTGCTTTCCAGACTAAAGATGTTTCCACACACACCGTGTCCTGATTGTGGCATTTAGATGGCGCAGAAAAGCCCCCAGCTCCTCTTCTCCTCCCCACCACAGCCCCCTTTTCTCTGTTGGAGGGCTGAAATATTCTTCTCCCTTCTGCCAGCACCAGCAGCAGGACCAGCCATGGCAAACGGGAGAGAAGGAAGCACTTGAACTCCTGTTGGTGTTTCAGCAGTGGAACCAGTAGCAGAGGACAACAAGCCTGATCCCCCAGTGGAGATGGATGAGAGAACAGAGGTGACACAGCAGAGGCTGGAGGACACAACAGCACGTCAGCCACCCCTTGTATTTGGCTGAACACCTCAAGGTGTTGGCACCGTTGGAGAAAAGCATGCATCCCTGGGCAGAGCCTGCAGCATCTCTGTGCACAGCAGCAAGGATGGAGACACCTGAGGTCATCTTTGTGGTGGTCATTTCATTGTCCCCGTCGATACCTGCGATCCCTGTGCCAAGGGAAGCTCTGCCCAGGGACTTGAGGACTTGGGTGGTTTCAGCATTGGAAGGAGCAGGGCATGTTCTAGCTAAGGAGGGAGCAATGGTGGGGTCAGTGTAGTCAGCCACGATGGAAGGATGTTGAAATTGCTTTGGTCACCCTGGTCAGAAGCTCGTTGAAGTGGCGCAGAGGGAGTGGATGGAGAGGTGAAACATCTTGAGCTCCTTACCAGGCTCCTGACGACAGAAAACCATGGTGACCTGTTCAGCCCTTGGAGCCTTTCTGCTGCTGGAGGCATCAGGCATCCTTTGGACAAGAAATTGGTTTTGGTTTCTTCTCCCTTTGTAGAAGCTGAACATCAAAGTCTATCCTGGGTGTGTGGGCTCAGAGGACAGTCCCTGGGGAGGGAGGGCAGTCTCTGGGATCACCCTCAAGGATTCATTCTGTTGTGTAGTCCCAAAAGTCGGTTCCTGCCTCTGCTCTCCCCAGCCTAGAACAGAAAAGCCAGGTCCACGTGCACCCTAAGCCACATCCCCAGCACAGACCCTTCTGTGCACTGTTGGGCAAGAAACTGGATCTTTTACTTGTTCTTCTGGGTGCTGGAGGGATTTCTAGCATGACAGATGCTCCAAGGTCCTTCTTCTCAGTTCCCTTAAGCTAAGAAATGGTAGGGCTTGCTGGAGAACTTTGGTCTTTACAATAAATGTAATTTATATTCTTTTTTCTTGGGGTACGGTGTTTTCCATTTTGATATTTTACCCATTTTTGTTTTCCAGCATTATCAGCTGTCTCACACCTGAGTTAGAGGAGATAAGGCCTATCGTTTTGACTGATGATCCCTCAGTCCCACCACTGGTTTCATGGTGACACAGGGCTAATTTTTTAATTTATGTAGGATCAAGGGATCATTAATATTGGAAAAGCCCTCTCAGCTCATCCAGCAGCCCCGGGCCCCTCAGCTGCTCTCAGAACCCCTGTGCTCCAGACCCTTCTTCAGCCCTGTTCTGTTCTCCAGATGCACTCCAGCCCCTCAATGTCCTTGTGCTGAGGAACCCAAACCAAACCAAGGATTCAAGGAGTGGCCTCACCAGTGCAGAGCACAGGGGGATGATCCCTACCCTGCTCCTGCTGACCACACCATGGCTGATCCAAGCCAGGATGGATCTTCTTGGCTACCTGAGCACACTTATATGTCCTTAATTAGTTGCTAACCACCTTCCAGAGGCATCTCTCTAAATGATGGCTGTGGGTTATGATAATCCAGGTGGCCACCATGGTGACAGCTCAGTCCAAGAGCTCGAGAACATCCCCTAGAACCATCACAAGATCTGCATTGTGGTCCCCAGCCTGTCTACACCATGTCTGTAGGACAGTGGGTACACACTGGGGTGGTGTCACCTGCCCAGGGTGAATCAGTGGAGTCATCATCTGGCTCTCCTGGTTGGGTTTCTGATCAGGGAGCAGCTTGGTTCAAGACAAAGTCTTCGACTGGAGAAACAGGAGCTTTCACAGCAACTCCCACTGAAGGAAAACCGCAGCTGGGAAACATTGTGTTTGCAAGGAAAAGNCATGGCTGATCCAAGCCAGGATGGATCTTCTTGGCTACCTGAGCACACTTATATGTCCTTAATTAGTTGCTAACCACCTTCCAGAGGCATCTCTCTAAATGATGGCTGTGGGTTATGATAATCCAGGTGGCCACCATGGTGACAGCTCAGTCCAAGAGCTCAAGAACATCCCCTAGAACCATCACAAGATCTGCATTGTGGTCCCCAGCCTGTCTACACCATGTCTGTAGGACAGTGGCTACACACTGGGGTGGTGTCACCTGCCCAGGGTGAATCAGTGGAGTCATCACCTGGTTGGGTTTCTGATCAGGGAGCAGCTTGGTTCAAGACAAAGTCTTCGACTGGAGAAACAGGAGCTTTCACAGCAACTCCCACTGAAGGAAAACCGCAGCTGGGAAACATTGTGTTTGCAAGGAAAAGATTAAAAACTTCTAAATATTAATAAAGAGAAAGATAAAATGGGTAATTATTACCAGACCTCATTGACTCGCAGCCACCGGGGACTGTTAAAGGGCTGATTTGTGTCTCAGTGCGTTGTGGCCCAGATCTATCACTTACCCAGCTGGGAACCCCACCCTTGCCAAGCGCTTTGCTGTTGTTCAGGTGTTTCGGGCTGTCAGGCTGAAAGCAAACAAACCCCACAGTGATGCTGATGGGGCTCCAGCTTCTTCCGTGCCTTGATCTCTCCAGTCCAGGAGCTGTGAGCAGCCCCTTCTAGATGACTTTTCTAGATAAGGTCTAGATCTAGTATTGAAATTCTGAAAATATCTAGGATTGAAGTTCTGGCCTTCTGCCCTTCAGAGGGGCCAGGACAGGCTGGAGAGGTGGGGCTGTGGGAAGCTTGTGAAGGCCAAGGGCGAGGTTGTGCACCTGGGTCGGGGTAATCCCAGACACAGTTAGAGAATGGATTGAGAATGGGTAGAGAATGGATTGAGAGCAGCCCTGAGGAGAAGGGCTTGGGGTGCCCCTCTGCTCTGCTCTGGTGAGACCCAGCCTGGAGCCCTGTTTGCAGTTTTGGAGTCCTGAGCACAAGGAGAACATGGAGCTGTTGGAGTGAGTCTGGAGGAGGCCACAGAGATGATCCAAGGGCTGGAGCACCTCCTGTACTAGGCCAGGTTGAGAGAGCTGTGGTTGTTCAGCCTGGAGAGAAGTCTGTGGGGAGACCTTGGAGCAGCTTCCAGGCTTGAAAGGGGCTCCAGGAAAGCTGGGGAGGGGCTCTGGATCAGGGAGGCCAGGGAGAGGATGAGAGGAACTGTTTTCATCTGAAAGAGGGGAGATTGAGATGAGATCTTGGGGAGAAATACTTTTCTGTGTGAGGGTGGGGAGGCCCTGGCCCAGGTTGCCCAGGGAAGCTGTGGCTGCCCCATCCCTGAGGGTGTTCAAGGCCAGGATGGATGGGGCTTGGAGCCCCTGATGCAGTGGGAGGTGTCCCTGCCCATGGCAGGGGTGGGACTGGATGGAATTTTAGGCCCCCCCAACCCAGACCATTCCTTGATTCTGTGATTTTCCCCATGTGTTTCCTTTGCAAACAGATATGTGGATACAACCTTTGGACATACAGGGAAACAAGAAGCTTAAAATTGCAGAAAGACTCATAGCAGCAAACTCGATGGTGTTATGCAAACGAGCAGCCACTTTTTGCCAGCTTTCTTCGCCAGAAGGACCAAGGCATTTCTCTCAACTCAGCTTCCCAATGCTTTCTCCCACACAATAAATGTCATTTTTACCAATTCCCCTCTCATTTTTCCAGCTCTGCCACTGTCCTCTTGTATTATCACTCTTTGTAGTGCAAGACCTTATAAAACACATAAAATCAATAGGGTCCTCAGGTGGCAGAGGCTGCCAAATGCAAATTATCATAACATTATCACTCTCTATTTAAACAATGAGCTTGTTCCAATTTATTTCACGTACGGCTTTCTTCCTCTCCTGAACAATAATCTTTTTATGAACGCAGTGAAACAATAACTCCTTACGATTCCCTTTACTGCAGGGGAGCTGCTGGAGCACCACGAGCAGGAGCTGGCAGAGACCTTCCTGTTAGCAACCCCCCTCAACCCCAGTTTGCTGCCATAGGAAGCTGCTTAGAAGCTGCTCCATCACCTATTAACTCTATACTGATTAGGGATCGTTTGCATCACCTTTAATTTCCTTCTTAATTAGGGTGTTCACCTGCTGCAGAGGGAGTGCCTATATAACCCCTACACAAGGGAGCACAAGGCTCCCAGGAGAATTTAGAAGGGGTTTTATAGTTGGGATTGTCAAGGGATCTGCTTGTGATGCTTGTGATGCTTTAGGGGTGCCTAAAATTGCACAAAATTAAAGATGGTATCTAGAGCATCCTCAGAGGCTGAGCATGGGGAGGAGCTGCAGCATCACCCATGGCCTCCCTGCAGGGCTGGGAGCTGGTTAAGCCAGAGAACCACCTCCCTGCTGGGATGAGGGTGGGCAGAGACCTTCTGGTTGGAGGTTTGCTGCCTGCTGGGAGGTTTGCATCCTGCTGGGTGCTGGGGAGAGCCTGGGCTGTGCGGTGGAGCACCAGTGGGCTCTGGTGGTGCAGGCAGCCAACTGCACTCTGGGCAGGTGTGGATGCAAGCAGATGGAGGACTTCTGCCTCTCTTGTCTTCTCTCTGTCCCCTTTTTCTCCTGCTTTAATCGGTGAGAGTGCAGGCAGGATCAGCTTGTGTTTAAGGAGGGATGTCCCTGGCTTGGGGCTCCCTACTGCAAGAAAAGCATTGTTGGAGGAGGGAGCAGAGAGATGCAGCGAAGCCTTGGCTGAGGTGAAGGCTGAGGGCCTGAGCAACCAAGCCCAAAAGGGACCTCGTTGGGGTGGGAGGCTGGAACAGGTCGCTTTCA
Organism: Piaya cayana; assembly: GCA_013389865.1. Taxonomy (NCBI): domain Eukaryota; kingdom Metazoa; phylum Chordata; class Aves; order Cuculiformes; family Coccyzidae; genus Piaya; species Piaya cayana. Next base: position 147,070 of record WAAB01011843.1, on the reverse strand, counting down.
GGCAGTGTCACCTTCTGATTTCATGGAGAGGACGAGCATGAGGAAAACCAGGACCCCCTAAGAGAGGATCCCTCTACATCTCTTGGGTTTGTTCCTTGCTGTTTGGTGTGAGGGGGTGAATTGCTTGCTTCTTTCTGAGAAAGGTCCTCCAGGAGCCTCCCCATCCCCTTGACAGGTGAGGATGGGGCAGGTCCTTGGCCACCTCGTACAGCCACACCCACTCCTGAAAGAATGAATTCAGAGATGGACTAAAAATGGGTTTCTTTTTCTGCTGAGAAGGAGATAACACTTTCAGAGAAGCAAAATCTGCCTTGGAAGGGCTGAAAATTGGGACAGCTGAGGGGAAAAATACCCATGACCCCTAGCTTTCAGGAACCAGCTGGTGAGGGGCAGCCACGCTTCTACTTGCCCCGGCTGGATTTCAGTCGTCCTCCTGCTGAGGATCACAGAATAGTTTGGGTTAGAAGGGACCTTAAAGCCCATTCAATTCCAACCCCCTGCTGTGCGCAGGGACACCTCCCACTGGATCAGGTCGCTCCAAGCCCCATCCAACCTGGCCTTGAACCCCTTCAGGGATGGGGCAGCCACCACTGCTCTGGGCAACCTGGGCCAGGGCCTCAGCACTCTCATGGTGAAGAAATTCCTCCTTATGTCTAGTCTAGGATGGTGCTGTCAGGTCTGGAGGAGAGCATCCCACCTTGGGGCATGTCCTGTTGTCCATGGGGTCTTTGTCCTGGCCCACAGACACCACTTCCCATCCTGTGGGGCAGCTGCAGAGCAGAGATGGGACCAAGTCCTGCTTCCTCCCACAGACAAAGGGATGCAGTAAGCCCTGAATCACAGAATAACCAGGTTGGAAGAGACCCACCAGATCATCAAGTCCAACCATTCCTATCAAACACTAAACCATGTCCCTCAGCACCTTGTCCACCTGTGCCTTAAACCCCTCTGGGGAAGGTGAATCAAACACCTTGAGCTCCCTAATGAACCCAATCTTGGGACATCTTTGGTTGTGCTCATTTTGAACTCTTCTCTTTTGGATATTATTTTATCATTACTGTCCTGCCTCATTTAATGACTGTGTTTTGTTCTGACCAGAGCTTTGTTAGTAACTTGTTAAGTGAGTTGATGTGTGTTCCTGGTCTGAGTTAGCCTAAGCTAATTTAACCTCAAATAACCTAATAATAACATAATACATACCTCACATAAATTATTAGTAATTATTGAAATAGTCATAGTAATCTGTCAATAAGAATATTAATATTGTAATAATAATACTGTAATGTACTCTTCTTACTGACTGCATCATGAAGCTGAAGTTTTCTATCTTCTCTCATCACAGAATGTCCTGAGTTGGAAGGGTCCCACAAGGACCATCGAGTCCAACTCCTGTCCCTGCACAGGACACCCCAACATTCACACCGTGGGGCTGAGGATGTTGGCCAAATGCTTCTGGAATATTGTCAGGCTTGGGGCTGTGACTGCTTCCCTGGGAGCTGTTCCAGGACTCCACCACCCTCTGGGGGAAGAAACTTGTCCTAATGTCCAACCTAACCGTCCCCTGGCATCTTCCTGCCATCCCTCAGGTCCTGCTCTTCCTCCTCCTCCCTTATGAGGAAGCTGTAGCTGCCTTGTGAAGTGAGGTAGAGGGGTTATTTAAGACGGCTCAGTGCCATCACAATAGATGGTGCCTCCAAAATAATTTCTGTAAATTGAATACATTACGGTACTCTATCAGGCTGCGCATTTTCTTTTCTTATTGGATGCATCGAACCTAGATCTCAGCCAATTTTGATAACGCTTTTCCTTCCTCGTGTTGCTTTATTGCTTGTGTTTCCAGGTCCCTGACCTTCCTTTGCTGCTTAGGAGCACCGGTAGGAGCAGATTGCTGGTGTTTGGGGCTATATCGAGTGAAAATAGAGCGTATAAAAGAGCACCTTCAAGAGGATGTACTTGTAACTGAGTTTTATATTGCTGTGGAAGCTCCATTGTTAGTGCACAACCTTCTCATTAGTCAGGGTGCAGTTAAGTGAGGTGGACAGTGTTAAATTTGAAAAAGCTTCTCTTCCCTTCTCATTTTCGCATTGTCCTCTGTACCCCGTGCAGCCCAGCTCCTGGGTTCCAGCTCACCCCCAGCCAACCCAAGATGACCAACAACAGTAGTGTTAATCCGCGCAGAGGAGCTGGGAATGTTTGGGTTAGTACAGCTCTGTACCTCTGGGAAGTTGAGGTGTCCCCTGTGTCTGTGCCTTTCCCTGGAGCCTGCAGAGCAGCTGAGCTTCAGAGGATTCAGATTCTCACACCGGTAAACAACATTTACAACTGCTTTGGGCGCTTAGCATCACACAGAAGGTAGAGAATGCTGCTGCGATAATTGAATACAATAGATGCTCTTTTGAGCTTTAAATGAAAGAATCTGTTAGAATTGGGTGGAGAGAGGCCAGAGGAGGCCATGGAGATGATCTGAGGGCTGGAGAACCTCCTGTATGAGGGCAGGCTGAGAGCTGGAGTTGTTCAGCCTAGAGAAGAGAAGGCTCATAGATACAAACCTCTCACCAGGAGAAATCCTGTGCCAAATGTGAAATTCCTGTGAGAAAGCACAGAGGCAAAAGTGGCTCTTAAGAGAGTGGCAGGAGGAACATGTTAACAAAAACATTTCATTATTTCAGACTGAGAAGGCTCCAGGGAGACCTTAGAGCAGCCTCCAGTACTGAAAGGGGCTCCTGGAAAGATGGGTAGGGGCTCTGGATCAGGGAGGGCAGGGATAGGATGAGGGGAATGGTTTTCAGCTGAAAGAGGGGAGATTGAGATGAGATCTTAAGGAGAAATGTTTTGCTGTGAGGGTGGGGAGACCCTGGCCCAGGCTGCCCAGAGCAGTGGTGGTTGCTCCATCCCTGGAGGGGTTCAAGTCCAGGTTGGATGGGGCTGGGAGCCCCTGATCCAGTGGGAGGTGTCCCTGCCCGTGGTAGGGGGTGGGGGTGGATGGGCTTTGAGGTGCCTTCCAACCCAAACCATTCCATGATTCTATGATTTTAGATGCAGCACCTGCATATTGGAAACCTGTCTGTGTGCGAGCAGGGAATGGGAGATGTGTTTTGTTTTTAGCACCAAATCTTATTTTACTGACTCAGGTTACCGTTACTCTGCTCATCTCCCACCAACATGTGACCAGCGTGGTCTGCAGCTCTTCCCCTGCCACCTACTGATGTCTTCATGGCTCTGGGTCACAGGTCTTGTCTACAGGTGATCATTCCTGAAGCCCTGTAATAATTGGTTTGTTGGCTCCTCCAGCTCCTCTTCTCTTGTGCAGTCCAGATCTGTCACCAGCACCGGTATCTGTAGAGGGGATGGCCCAGCCAGCAGATGGGAGGACAGGGACAGGGTCACACCACTCATCTTGGTGTCTGGGACTTCTCCAGTGCCAGCACAAGCCTCTCTCTATGGTGGCAGAGCAAGCTGGTGCTTAAAGTCCCATCTGCTTCCCTTATTTTGGGGAGAAAAAGGAGTGGTTTGGGGCTGCAGCACCTTCAAGGGGCATGTTGCCTTTGGCTGGTGAGGTGGGGGCTGGTGTTAGGGATATTTATCTCCAGTGCTGGGTTAAATGTGGGGCACTTGGTGAGTTTGGCTTGTCCTGCAGGTGGCTTGGGAGGCAATAGGGAGAAAGAAACACCTTGGAGGGCTCTTTGTGGAACCCCCACAGATCTCAGGCACAATATTGAATTCCTTTCCTTGGCGATATTTCAGTGCAGTTCTTCTGTTCCTCTCCATCCCTGAAAGGAAAGGCAATAGAAAAGGGAGGTGGAAGGATGAGACCCCCCCCAGAAGGAAGCAGCCTTCCCACTCCCCACCCAAAAGCAGGGCACGGGCTGGGAGACATCCGCTCCTCCATCCGCAGCCCCACGAGCTGAGAGCATCCCTCGGGGAGAGCCTGCGGGCTGGCTTCGCTCAGCCGAGGAGGAAGCAAGAGCACAAAGCAGGGAAATGGCTTGGCAAAGGTCACCTGGAGCTGGGGCTGAGCCCAGGAATAGCATTGGGTCTTCTGCTGCCCCTCACCACGGCCGAGCTGCACCAGCCCTTCCTCTCGGTGTGCTGGTTGGCACTGGGGGGGGGTTTGCTTTTGCTGTTCATTTTGGCTTTACTATTTACCATAATAGAAGATAAATGATGTGAGCCAGGAATTGGGAGGAGAGGCAGGTGATGGGGAGCCTCAAATGGGAAAATCAGAGCTGTGAGGGGAAGGATGGGAATAGGATGGAGGTATGAGGGTGCGGGTATCCCTTCTGCAGCCTGGAGAGCAGCTGAGCTTCAGACAGATTGTCACACCAGTAAATGGTGTTTACCACTGCTTTGAGCTCTTGGAGAATCACACAGAAGGTGGAGAATCACACAGAAGGTGGGGAATGCTGCTGCAAAAATTGGATATGACTAATGCTCTTGTTGAGCTTGAAATTAAAGAATTTAGGTTTAGGTAGCTGCACTGGCAAGGTGAGAATGAGACCCCAATGCCAGCCATGGGGCTACCTGCTAGGTGTGGGGGTCAGGATAGAGATAACGTGGCTGGTTGGACTCACACCACGAGGGTGCTCTGCTCTTTGTAAGGGCCAGGGAAACTTCTGCAGTGACTTTCCCTGTTCCAAATGTCACCTTGAGACCCAAAGTACAGCCCAGCCTGGAGTTTCTGGGCTTTGGAGAATACATGGATGAGCTTTTGACTGCACTGTCAGCAGCGGGAGGTGCAGTCATACAACCTCATGCAGGCTGCTGGAAGGTGTGGGCACGGGATAGGATGCTGAGGTAAGGCAAAGGGATTTGGTGACGCAAAATTAGTGCTGGGTGGGGATATCAAACTGAGCCCAGCTGGGGACAGAGCGTGTGCCAAGACGGGGAAGCTGGGCAGGACAGACAGACGTAGGGGATGGGGAGAGGCCTGACAGGACGCAGCTGGCATCTGCCAGAGCCTCCTTTCTTCCCTCGTGCCTGCCTGTGATGCTCCCAGTGACCCCTGAGCCTCTTTTGGTGTGTCCAGATGCAAATGGAGCAGTGACGTAATCCAAAGCTGTCTGCTGGAAAAGCTGACAGGGGTGCATTGCCCTCCCGGCAGGCAGAGTGAGGACTGGGGATTACACGATGGATTTAGACAAAATGAGAAGAAATAGGAGTAATTTGGAAACCTGATAGCATGAGGAATGAGCCTTTGGGGTGGTGCAAGGGCAGGAGCCCATCTTATTGCTGGTCCTTGCAGACACCTTCCTGAAGGTTTTGCAGATGGGCTAGGGACCATCTGCAGGACCCACACCTCTGCAAGATGCATTTTGCAGGTGACAGCAGGCAGCAGGGATGGTCCCTGCAGGTTGGAAGCCAAGGGCACTTCCACACCTCTCTGCCAGCTGGGAGTTGTGCTGCCCCAGCAGCCCCCACCTCACTCAGGCATTGTACCAGCCCGGTCCTCCCTTTTCCTGTAGGTGGGGTTTCCATAGGAAACATGGCTGGCCCACCTCCTGGCCCCGCTGGCCGGACGCTGCTCCCCGGCTGAAGCCGCAGTGGTGGTGGTTCCCTCCGCTCTGGGCTGAGGGTTCAGCCCAGGGAGCAGCTGGCTGTCCTGGCCATCCCTGGTGATGGCGAGGCGGGGGGCAACTGCTGGACTCGCTCACAATTTCTCCTCCTTCCCAACTGATGACCGGTGCCTACAAGACCTGGAGATGGGCGAGGATGCTGAGGGCTTGCGGTCGCCCTAAGGACTGCTCGGCTATGCGGCAGCGGGCAGAGAAGCCATCGGCAGCGTGCCGGGGCAGCGGGGTGGTTGGCTTTGCCAGCAGCATGCTGCTCCTGAGCCGCTCCGCTCTCCACCTCCCAGCCTTGTGGTGGTACCTCTTCCTCTCCACCGATGCGCAGGAGGTGGCCACATTCACGGTGCAGTACAGCGTGTTCGAAGAAGTGCCACCGGGAACCATGATAGGGACGCTGGCTGAGCATTTGGAAGGTGGTGAGAGCGGTGAAACGGTGGACAACTTCCAGCTGATGGAGACCTCCAGGAGGTTCCTGCTGCACGTGGGGAGTGTGGACGGGGCGCTCAGCACGGCTGGGCGGGTGGACAGGGAGCAGCTGTGCCGGCACAGCGATCCCTGCTGGGTCTCGTTTGACGTGCTGGCTGCCCGAAACCTGGCTCTCATTCATGTGGAAGTTCAAGTGCTGGACATCAACGACAACGCACCGCGGTTCCCCACTCCCGAGATAGAGCTGGAGATGTCGGAGAGCGCATCCCTGCGGACACGGATCCCGCTGGACCGAGCCCTAGATGCTGACGCCGGCCCCAACGCCCGCTGCTCCTACACCCTCTCTCCCAGCGAGCACTTTGCTCTGGAGGTCGTATCCAGCTCTGATGGGACGAGGCACGCGGAGCTCGTTGTGGTTAAAGAAGTGGACCGGGAGCTGCACTCCTCCTTCGACCTGGTGCTGACCGCCACTGACCACGGGGAGCCGCCAAAATCAGGTACTGTTTTAATTAAGGTCATTGTCCTTGACTCTAATGATAACAGCCCCGTCTTTGCAGAGAGCTCTTTGATGGTGGAGGTCTGGGAGGATGCTCTGCCGGGGACCCTCCTCGTGACGGTCACAGCCACCGACCCTGACCAGGGCCCCAACGGGGAGATCGAGTACAGCCTGAGCAAGCACGCGCCCCCGGAGGTGCTGAGCATGTTCAGCATCAATGCCCGCACAGGCAGCATCATCCTGAAGCACCCGCTGGACTATGAGGAAACTCACGCCTACGAGCTGGATGTGCAAGCCCGGGACCTGGGGGCCAACCCCATCCCAGCACACTGCAAGATCCTGGTCAAAGTGTTGGATGTCAACGACAATGCTCCCGACGTCCACATCACCTGGGCGGCATGGGCACCCGTGCTCTCTGAAGCCCTCCCCAAGGACAGCTTCGTGGCTCTGGTGACGGCCAGTGACCCCGATTCAGGCCGCAACGGGCAAGTTCATTGCTCCCTCAGTCAAGGGTACGAGCACTTCAGGCTGAAGCAGACCAACAGCCACAGCTACGTGCTGATGACCAACGCCACGCTGGACAGGGAGCTGCGTGCCGAGTATAACCTGACGCTGGTCGTGCGAGACCGTGGAGAGCTCTCCTTGGCCATGCTGAAGCACCTCACTATCTGCATCAGCGATGTCAACGACAACGCCCCCTCCTTCGAGAAGGCCACCTATGAGGTTGCTGTTGCTGAGAACAGCAAAGCACCTGTCTTCTTGCTCACTGTCCATGCCACTGACCCTGACCTGGGTTTCAATGGAAAGGTCACCTATAGCATCCCAGACTCGTCTGCTTCGGGTCTGGTCTCTATTGACCCCACTACTGGGGATGTGTTTGCCCTCCAAGCTTTTGACTACGAGCAGGTGAGGAGCCTGGAGTTCCTGGTGGCTGCTGAGGACGGCGGCCACCCCAAGCTGGCATCCAACGTCTCCATCAGGCTGGCTGTGCTTGACCGAAACGACAACGCTCCTGTCATCACTGCACCGGCGCTGGTGGGAGGTGCGGCCACACTCTCTGTCCTGGTCAATGTGGTGACAGGGTGTGTCTGGGTGGCCCCTGGGAACGGGAGCACCCAAGGGACAGTGGTGGGGAGCAACGCAACACTCGCATCCTGTGCTGGCGTTCCCTTCCTCTTCACCATTGCAGCCAGGGATGTGGACTCTGGCGTCAACGGGGCTCTCCGATACGATCTGGTGGGTGGGGATGATGCTGGGCTCTTCATCCTGGACCCTCACTTGGGGCAGGTCTTCCTCAATGCCAGCAATGCCAGCATCCTCGCTGGCAGCGAGCGGGAGCTGGTGGTCCAGGTGAGCGATGGGGGAGACATCCCCCTGCACACCCTGGCCCGGATCCACTTAGTTTTCCGGCATCATGGGTCATTCTCCAAAATCTCAGCTTGGGAGCCAGGGTGGCTGAGCCCCTCTGTGGTGGCCATCATCTGCCTGGCCGCTCTCCTGTGTGGGTGCCTTCTCCTTTTGGCTTTCACCCTGTCGTTGCGTAAGAAGGAGAAGAAGGACGGCATGGCCTACAACTGCAGGGAGGCAGAGGATGCCCGCAGGCAGCAGCAGCTCAAGAAGCCCCACAGACAGATCCAGAAGACGGACATCCACCTGGTCCCGCTGCTCCGGGGCCGGCCCCGGGAGGCTGAGCCCACTCAGCCCTGCCAGGAGGATCTGTCTGGCAAAGCCGCCTCCATGCCAGGGGGCTCCCCACAGCCTCCCCTCCACCTCACCCCTACTCTCTACAGGACCCTGAGAAACCAGAGGACCCAAAAGGACTTGGATGAGCAGGAGGGGACCTTAGACCTGCCCATCCTCCAGCGCCGGCACTGCCAGCCCCACAGACCCAAAAATCCATCGAAGGAGGCTGCGAGCTCCCTGGATGCTCCACCGCACGGGAAGAGTTTGGTGAAGCCACCACAGGGGCTCACGGGAGAGCCCCTGCTGCCACCCAACCAGCCTGTGGATGCTGAGGGACCTGGGCAGCCCCAGCCCCACCAGAACATCCTCAGGAGCCTGGTCCGGCTGTCGCTGGTGGCACTGGCTGAGCAGAGCCTCACCGGAGAGTTTGCAATGGAGTCACCCCCAGTACAGGTAGGAGCTGCCCTGCGCATCGTGGACCACCCCCCAAATCCTTCCTTGCCTGGGTCTTGCACACCCTGGGGTGGTGGGAACATGCAACCCGATGGGCTTTGGCTGGTCTCTTCTCCCAGCCCCAAGCACTGGTGCCCCAGCAGCAGGGGTTGGGTAGGATGAACAGCCATCCCACCATGGGCAGGGTCTCCCCATGCCCACCAGGAGACCCACGGAGGATCCCCATCACCCAGGGATGGGGACAACCCCATGCTCGCTTCACCAGGGGAGTGTGTGGGCAGGGAACAACAGGCAGAGGTGGCACGGGGGAAGCACTGGGACCAGGTGGGCTCCTCGGCCGCTTGTGTTCCCCCCATGTGGGGATGCTGAACCATCTGCAGGAGGAAACACTATAAAAAGGCTGGGGTGGGGGTGTCCAGAGGGGACATCCTGGCAGGAAGCAGCTTGAGTGGCGATCGCTGGGGCTCAACAGGCTTTTCCTGCCTTACAGCAAATCTCCCAGCTGCTCTCTCTGCTGCACCAGGGCCAGTTCCAGCCCAAAACAAACCACAGGGGAAACAAGTACACGGCCAAGAACGGCAGCAGGTAAGGCTGGCTCGCAGCCCTTCCCTTCTCTGTGTCCCATTTCCCTGCATCTCCGCTGCTTCTGCATCAGCCCCACTGGTTCCAGGAGCCTCCAGGGGCAGGAGGAACCAGGGCAGCAGAGACACAAGTCAAAACCCTCGTCCCCAGCTTTGCTGAGCTGAGACTGGGAGGCAAGTCCTCCATTCAGGGCTGTGATCCTCTGGTCCTGAGTCTCTGTTGGTATCCAGTGCCCTCCCAGGGCTGCTCTTTGCCTCCTTTCTGGGGCATCTTTGGCAGCTCCCAACACTCGCATCTGAGCTCTGCAGCTCTGAACCATCTGCCCATCCTCACTGAGGGAACACCATGTTCAAGTGTGAACACGATGAGTACAGGGGTCCAGGCTTCACAGAGATGAGCTTTCTCACAGCTCTGGGTACTATCTTAGAGATGTTGTTGATGTGGGTTCAGGGCATCTGTCTCTGGGACCAGGAGGCTCTCACAGAGAGAGACCCTGTGAGCAGGACTGAGATATCCCAGCTGTGTGCTGAAGATGTTTCTAGAGACAAACATTAATATATTTCCATTAAATTATGGTGTTGACATCTCTCGCTGAATACTCCCAAGGATGCCAGGCTTTCATTGCTGCCTTGCTGTGGCCTTTTTGTCCCCGCTGTGTCATGGGCAGACACAGCTTTCTTCACCCTTCTCATCACCACCTCCATCTGCTGAGGATGGAGAGGGAGGGAGAGCTGCTCTGGGGCAGCTGGCGCTAGGCTGCATGGCTCTTCACCTAGTCCTGAACACAGGCAGCTCCTTTGAATACCCAGGGAGGAGCCAGCAGCTTCCTGCTCTCTCGAGATCACAGAATCACTAGGATGGAAAAGACCCATTGGATCATCAAGTCCAACCATTCCCATCAATCACTAAACCATGTCCCTCAGCACCTCATCCACCTTAAACACCTTCAGAGACGCTGACTCAACCCCCTCCCTGGGCAGCCTGTTCCAGTGCCCAATGACTCTTTCCGTAAAGAATTTTTTCTTAATGACCATCCTGAACCTCCCCTGGTGGAGCTTGAGGCCATTCCCTCTTGTCCTGTCCTGTCCCGTCACTTGGGAGAAGAGCCCAGCTCCCTCCTCTCCACAACCTCCTCTCAGGTAGTTGTAGAGAGCAATGAGGTCTCCCCTCAGCCTCCTCTTCTCCAGGTTAAAGATCTTCTCTAGATTCCCCTGTAGAAGGAGAAAAACATTCTTGGGCAAGGAAAGTGGAGCAGCCCCACGTGTAGCCCAGCACTCAGCCAGTGGCCCACAAGGCCAACAGCCTCCTGGCTCGGATCAGCCATGGGGTGGCCAGCAGGAGAAGGGGAGGGATCGTCCCCATGGACTCAGTGCTGGAAAGACAGCACCTCAAATCCTGGGTTCAGTTTTGGGCCCCTCATTCCAAAAGGACATTTAGAGGCTGCGGAGCATCTGGAGAAGGTGAACAGAGCTGGGGAAGGGGCTGGAGCCCAGGGCTTCTGGGAGCGGCCAACGCACCTAGGGCTGTTTATCTTGGAGGAGGCTGAGGGGAGACCTCATCACTCTGCAGCTTCTAGAGAGGAGGTTGTGGTGTGGTGGGTGCTGGGCTCTTCTCCCAAGTAGCAAGCGATAGGATGAGAGGAAATGACCTCAAGTTGTGCCAGAGGAGGTTTAGATTGGATATTCGGGAATGTCTTCACTGACAGGGTGGTGAAGCCCTGGCAGGGGCTGACCAGGGCAGCAGTGGGGTCTCCATCCATGCAGGGGTACAAAAAGCGGTGGCTGTGGTACTTGGGGATGTGGTTTAGTGGCCACGAAGGTGTTGACAGTTGGACTGGATGAGCTGAGAGGGCTTTCCCAACCTTTATAATTCTATGATCCTAGTGTATGTTCATGTGTTTTTTCAGAAAGCCTTAGAACTCAATAATTGGTGGGCACTGAAATGTTTGGGCCCTTGGTGCCGTGATTGACGTGCTGCAAGGATGCCCGCATCCCACCTCTGGGCTGGCAGGGCAGGGTCCTGCTGAGAGCTGAAGGGTGATTTGGGGTTTGTGGCTCTCGCAGGGCGGCGGGGCTGGACACTGACTGCCTGAGCACAAAGGACAGCGGGCATGGCGAGAGCGAGGCGGAGGACCGCGACTCGGAGAGTGGGTTTGAGCTCTCTGTGCAGCAGCTGGTGGGAGAGGAGCTGGAGACCCTCCTGGAGCCACAAGCAGGTGAGGTGGCCTCACTACTGGGACCATGCTGGGGCTGAGGGTGGGGCTTCAGCAGCAGGATCTCCTCAAATAACACATCAACCCATTCAGAAGGTAGAACTGTCTATCCTGGGCAACCCAGGGGACATCTCCTGTGCTGGGGTGGCTCTGACAGTGGTGGATGCTTGGGAGAGCACGTATGGACCGTCCTGTGTTGTTGTTCTAGGCAGTTTAGAGCAAAAGGAGTGGTTGAGCTTCACACTGGATTTTTTTCCCATGTGTTTAATCACTCTTTGTAGGTCTGCCAAGATCTTGGAGGATCTTGGTATCTGCTGTTGTTGAGCTGATATGTGAGGTTGGCCTCTGCAGGGGTGAACAATGCACCCTGTGAACACTCTGCTTCCCATGCTGACCTGAACTCCTTCATTCTGTAGTCTCCTAGTCCATGGAGAGTGAGAAGCGTTCACCTTGCCAAGCCCCTCATGATGTTATAAGACACTTTGAGCTGCATCAGGCACTTATTTCTTACCAGGTTGGATTCGTCCAGTCTTGTCTTCTGTGACCAACCTGTTATAATTGTAGTGGAACTTTATTGAGATCACAGAATCCCAGAATAGTGGGGGTTGGAAGCTCATCCAGCCCACCCCTCTGCTAATGCAGGGTTACCTCCAGCAGGCTGCACGGGTGGGATTTGAATGTCTCCAGAGAAAGAGACTCCACACGTCCCTGGGAAGCTGGTTCCAGTGCTCTGGCACCTTCACAGGAAATTTTTTTTTTTGGTTCACATTCAGAGCTGTGGTGACCAGAAAGATGCGCAGTGTTTAGGACACACCTACACTGGTGCTATAAGGTCTTCTGCCTCTCCTGCCCTAGCTCCATGCTGAGCTCTGTTACCAAACTGTTCCTGGTGATTCCCAAATCCCTCTGTGTGGTGGGAGAGTCATCAATGATGTGCTGTTCCCCATGACAGTTGGGAACACAGATATCCACCAGCCACTATTTGTAGTGGTGGCTGCCGCACCCCTGGAGGTGTCCAAGGCCAGGTTGGATGGAGCTTGGAGCTCCTGATGCAGTGGGAAATGTCCCTGCCCATGGCAGGGGTGGAACTGGATGCGCTTTGAGGTCCCTTTCCACCCAACCCCTTCCATGATTCTCTAATTCCCAGCTTTTAACACCCATGAGTCCCAGACAGAACCTGGCTGTTACTGCAGAACAGCTCACTGGCTTGGCTGCTGCTCTTCTGCAAGCTCAGGTCTCCTCTGGCAATGGGGACTTCTCATCTACCACTTCCAGAGATGCCAACGAAGTTGCTAAACACAGTTCCCCACCTTGCAAATGTCACATCAGTTCTTGCCCAAAGAGGAGGCCCCCTGCTAGCTGCCGAGTCTTGCACACGAGGATTTCTATGGATCTGCCTGCGCTAGATTCACCTCCACGTGCTTAAAACCTCATCTCACAATTTGTACCCTCCTTCCCTCCGATGCTGTGTTCATTTGAAGCAGTAGTTAACGAACAGCAGTTAATAAACCAAGCAATTTCATATCTGAGTTCCTCTAGCGCTCCAGGGTGAATACCATCTGGGCCTGACATTTTCTACACAATCCTTTTATTGATTTGTTCTAAAAAATTTCTTCTCCTGGCATTTCAATTTGAAAGTGTTGGGCTGACTCACGTCCTGTCGCAGAGATTTCATTGTGGAGCCCCTGCGAGCCTCCACAGCAAGAGGAATTCACAGAGGTCTTGCTGCTGTGGTTGTTTTAATTCCAGAGTCAGGCATTTTCTGTGCTCTTGCTTACGGGGAAAACCACGTTGCTTCTCTCTGCTTGCCTTCTTTTTTATTCTAGTAAGGAGCAAGGGAAGGAAAGGCTGGGTGAACAAGAGCTACAAGCTTCCTTGGATTTAGAGGTCCTGCAGCCACAAGGAGGGAGAAGAGGGGCTGCCCAGCTCCATCCTATGGTTGTGCTGGCCTGCACGGGTCCCAGGGCTCTGTCCAAATCCAGTCCTGCCCAGAAAGGTCACATCCTAGAAAATCTGTCTGCATGAGACATTCCTTCTCCAATTCTTGGATTTGATAGACAGACCCCTCTTCCCAAATTAGTGGAGTTCCACAGTGAACACCAGTGCTGCTGAGGCTGTACCACTATGGCTTCCTGCCCGTGCAGCAGTGCTGGATGTGACTAAAGAGCCTGTCCTGCTTCACTGGGGAAAAACAACCTTAACCGTGAGCCCAGACCTTCCCAAAAAGGCAACGGAGCAGAGACGATGGAGCTGCTGGACTCCTTCCTCCTCTCCCAAACACAAACAGAGATGCAGACTTGCATCCTGAGAGAGGGAGGAAGGAAGCATTGCTTGTGCTCTGGAGTCTCATAACAGCTGCCTGCGGCCGTCTGGGTCTTTGTGCTACTTGCAGAGGGGGTGAAAACTGGATGAGTGATCTGTCCCAGCCAGTGATGGGGTTGTTTACACCACAGTTTTCAGCCACGGGTTGAACTCAGCATCCACCAGTGAAACTGAGTGCTCGCAGCAGCACCCTGAGAGACAGAACCTTATAAAAACAACCCCTACCCTTGAAACGTAACTAAAAGAAGGCAGTAAAGCGTTATTGGTCAAATTAAACATACCTAATTATGAGGTTTGATGGTCACAGGATCATAAGCCTGCTGACTCTTGGCTCTTGCCACAGCGAGGAGGCTACTGGTGTGCCCTGCTCCAGAGTGGATGCACCAAAATACTCAAGGAATGCAGTGGCTCCTTGGAGACTGAGAACTATGGATGTTTTAGAGCAAAACCATGGGACTTCAGTGTGCTTGAGAGATCATTTAAGAAACAGTCACTGTGAATGAAAGAAAACACAGACTGCAGAAAGAAATCCTGGCAGTGAAACAACACAACAGAACTTTGGGGCTTCAGGTGAAACAAAACGTAGGTGATATACCTGCCCTTCTCCTCTTACCAGGTTTGAATCCCACTCCTCACCCCATCCCACCCCAGGAGACAGTTGTTTATCAGTGAGGAAGGAGACTTGTCTTGGTCACTGACCATGGAGCATGTGTTCCAGGCTGTGCAGGGCATCAGTTATCTTCTAGAAGCAGCATGAGTGTGGGGACCCTCCTTTCACTGGTCACCTCCCAAGTCAGAGCTGTTGGAGTTGTTATGACACCAGCTCCTGCCACCCGGGTGAGGCTGCCGTGGTATCTGGTGGTTTATGGCCACACACTGCTTGTTTTGCTGCTGGTCTCCATCATGTAAGCCTGGGCTTGCTCCTGCTCCCATCTCAATAATCATCTCCTCACTTCTGCCCTTCCAGATCCTCTTTCCTACGGATGGATAATCAGACTTGCAGGCATTACTCCTAATTGGGAGACCATGATATAGTGCCTCACAAACCTGTTGGCCACTCGAATTGCCCAGCAGTTGTAGGTTCTGCTTTGGGAATGACATGACGTGTATGGAAGGCAGTGGCCGTGCACCATAGCACGGAGCCCTGTTTGTTTACCAATTCCAAAGCTCTACCTTGAAAACAAGGAACCCCATTTCCTTTCCTGCCGTCTGACGAGGAAGCTATTCCAGGCTCACCCTGCTATGGGGTCCTTCCTTTAATTTCCAGTATATGTTTATTCATGGACAGTTATAACCACTTCTTCTTTTGCCAGTGCTATTTTAAGCAGAAAGATTTCCTTTGTCGGCGCTTGTCTCATCAAAATAATGGCAGGTTGCAGTCAGATCCCCCGGTAGCTTTTGCTTCCTTGGGCTAAGCAACTCCTGCCTCTTGGGGTCTCTCCATCACGTAAACCTGGACTCGCTCCTGTTTCCATGTCAATAGTTTTCTCCTCATTTCTGCCCTCCCAGATCCTCTTTCTTACAGATGGGTAGTCAGATTTGTAGGTAATAGTCCTAATTGGGAGTAACAATACCTGGGATCTGTCCTCATGCCAGCAGGGAATACCTTGGCTAAGACAGTGTATGAATTTATTTGCCCATTTCAGCGCAGAATCACATTATGGAGACATGAAGGAGCCTGCAGTTCACACCCACACTGGGCTCCCACTGCTCCTCATCTGTTTCCAATTGGTGAACAACTATGTTATAGCTCAATTTTTTTGTTACGAGTCTTCAACCATCCAGCTGTGCATTTTATAATCCAGAATTTCATTCTACTCCCGTTATTACTGTTTTCACAATCAGCCATTCTATTCGGGCTCAATATGCCTGCTTAGCTGCAAATTCCCACCCTGGAGTGACCCTGAAGGGAAGTTCACTAGTGACCTCCTTTCTGTCCAACACTTCCCTCTTGAAACCTTTCCAGCCAGTCCTAGAACCATAGAACANTCTGTTCTCCAGTCCCTACCCCAGTTCTCCAGTCCTAACCCCTCTCCTGCTCTGGCTCTGCTACCGATTTAGTGAAGTGCCGCTTGATGCTGCAACAAATGGGAAAGCAAAGTGATCGTAAAGGTGGTTCTATTAAAAAAAAAACCAAAACAAACCAACCCACCCAGAAATTTTAAAGCAATTCTAGTTTGTTTGGTTTTACAAGCTGCTGGTTTGAACGCTGCTGCTGTAGCTTCTCTCTAGACCTGTTTACAGCCAGTCCTCTCTCACATGATTTCAGGAAGTCTCTTCATTCCTCAGTATTTTTCTCCTTTTCTCTCCCATGGTCTCCTGTGCTCCAGACTGACCAACAGTTCTTGTTTTCACTCCCTCCAGAGCTGGCCCTCAAGAGGCTGACGGCTGCTGACCCAGCCTGGGTGGCTCGGCTCTCCTTGCCACTCACCAGTAGCTACAAGGACAACGTCTTCTCCCCCAGCTCTCTGCATTCACCTCAGGATGAGGACGTTGCAAGGCAGGAGACACCGAGGACCTTTGAAACCTTTGGCAAAGGCGCTGGGGCTGACTCGAATGCTGCTGGGACACGACTGGCCAGCACTTTCCTTTCAGAAATGAGCACCCTCTTTGAAATGATTCTGTCTCAGAAAGTCCAGGTCCACAACGAAACAGGCGAGGGGCTTCTGCGGCAGCTGTCAGCACGTGGGAAGAGCCTTGGGCTGGAAGACAGCACTCCTGTTCTGTAGGCACCTTGGTCGCTGTGATAAGAAGACAGGAGTCAGAGAGAGCTTCTTTCTGCATTTGGGGTGCATACCAGTGCGCTGACAGGTTCATTGTATCACTCACACCTAGACCGACAAAGACAGGTGTATTTCCTCCTCTGCCTCACCTCACAGAATTTCTCCATGACTGATTTTACCTGTTTAGTTCCCTTCTGACCGCCTGTTCTTGTCTTCCTGCCTTTCCTCCTCTTCCACCTTCACCTTTCACCCTACTATCCCACCCCAGGAACACAACAGCAGGAGGGTCCTGTCCTCCAGGGCAGGGGGAGTGTTAGATTAACCACAAGCACGACATGACTCCAGCCATGTCATTCCAGACTGTGTGCCACCAATGATAAAATATTGTGGTCATGGACTTTGCAACAAGCTGCAGAGTTGGGCTCCAGGATTTTGTTCTTATTTAAATAAAACTGTTTTTTCTAACGTTACCATCTCTGGCAGAAGGTGAGCTTTAGGTGACAGAATGGTGTGTCTGTACGAAGCCTGAAATAGCAGCTTGGAAAGGGAGATCTGCCTGTTGGTTCTCACCAATCCTTTCAACTTTGTGGTTCTACCACTAGGAATTTGGCGTTTGGTAAAACACCCCCAGACCAGCGCTTCTGCCACAGCTGCACGAGGTGCCCAGAGTCTCCTTCTCTGTGCTTTCTTCTGAGGCTGTTGGATTTTGGAGCGTATTCTTTGCCCAGAAGCAGACAACAGATGGCTGGAGTCTGCCAAAGGTAACCTGGGAAAAAGGGAAGCGTGAAAACACTTGTTTTGAAATACACAGTCACAAGCTTCATCCATATTATGGGATTTCACTTTGATCTGTACGTCTGCGAGCTGTAAGACAGTTTTAGGATAATAGCATGTGTCAGAAAACTAAGATCCTGATATTAGTAACAGGGGAAGCAGCACACAGGTGGTGTTAACCGTGGGGAGCTGCATTCACAGAGAGAGGGAAGACAACAGTGGCAGAAGCATCTGGAGTGCGGTTTGGAGGCTCACGCAGCAGAGCGTGGATGGCAAGGAAGCGCTTCTGAACGGTGCACACCTAGGACTCTCTCCTGTACTGTAGTTTGTGCCTTTCAACTACGATACAGAAAATCAGAATAAATTTGGGGTGTGCTGGCAAAGTAGGTGAGAAGGGAGTCAGCCACTGCCTGTGCTGCCAGCAATGCACAATGTCTGGAGCGGGGCTATGGGAGTGAGGGGCAGCACTGCCAGCAAGCACAGCACCCTTGCTCGCTGAGCCACTACAAGAGTGAGGCTGAGGCAGCCAGCCTGCCCTTCAGCAGCAGGGCCAGTCATGCTTTACATACCCCACTTCCCTTCCTTCACCACTTGTATGCTAAAAATCCTGCACTGACTTCACCACAGACACTGCAGTTCACAACACAGGTTTCTCCAAAGCTAATCTGCTCACGGTAGGGCTGCCACACCAGGTGCCTTTGGGTGACAGGTTTGGCTTTCATTTTTACTGTTAACTGTAGAATCGTAGAATCATAGAATGGTTTGTGTTGGAAGGGACCTTAAAGCCCATCCAGTTCCACCCCAGCCATGGGCAGGAACACGTCCTACTGGATCAGGTTGCTCAGTCCCACCTCACCTGGCCTGGAACCCCTCCAGGGATGGGGCAGCCACAGCTTCTCTGGGCAACCTGTTCCAGGGCCACACCACCCTCATCGTAAAGAATTTCTTCCTAGTCTCTAAACTAAATCTTTTCCCTCCTATTTAAAGCCATTCCCCCTTGTCCTATCACTCCATGCCTTTGTAAAAAGTCCCTCCCCACCCTTCTGGAGCCCCTTTCAGTGCTGGAAGCTGCTCTAGGGTCTCCCCACAGCCTCCTCTTCTCCAGGCAGAACAACCCCAAATCTCTCAGCCTGTCCTCAGCGCTCCAGCCCTCCGGTGTCTTTGTAGCCCTCCTCTGCACTCACAAGTTGAAAAAGAACAGGCTGCACAGCCCAGCAAACACAATCCTGGAGCATCTCAAGGATGTTTTACCTGTGCTCCTTTTCCATGCACCTAGAGGTGACAGTGCCCTGCTTTTAGTCTGTACACACATAACCCACAGCATCAGACACTCATACAGATAATTTAAAGCAGAGTAAATAAAAAAGTTATCCCTTTCTGTTGCTCTCGGGACCAAATGGCAAAAGCAATACAGTAAGATTTCCCCAGGTAGCCTCTTTAATATACAAAACATCCACTGTTATATTTGCAGTCTTCAAAGTGCTTCACAGATGACCCCGTCTCTTGCAATAAACCACACTGATGGGTTTGCCCCAGCCTGCTTTTACCGCCACGCTGCTAACAGAAATGTCTTGCTGTTTTGTTTCACAAACAAAACAGGCTCTTGCACCAAAACAATGACCGTGAGCCAAACTCTAACTGAGATGCAGCTGTGCAAACCATGAGGGAGCCGTATCCGCGCCCGTGAGGAGATGCGGCCCTACGGGATTCCTCTGCATCTCGGGAATGCACACAGAGGACAAGCACCTGGCACCACCTCAGGTCTTCCTCTGGAAAGTCACTTTGATGTGACTGTCAAAGGACAATCTTTACACAAAAATACATTGTTAAGAAGAAGATTACAAAGGAGACAAATTCCTCCCTTGGTTCAATTTCCTGATTCTGCAAATCGCTTCCAAGCCCCTCAACCCTCACCCCCCTTCCTGTCCAACGCGTAACCACGCTGTGGATTATCACAGAATAGGAAACCCACCCGAGGAATTTCCTGCTAATTGTATCCTGCTTGATAAAGGAAATGGTCTAAGAAAGTTTGGTCTGAGCAGAAAAAGAGACCAGACCAGAACAATTAGATGTGTTGAGCTCTGGCTGTGCCCCTCCCTTGCTGAACGGAGCCCGCAACAAGTTCAGGATGGGGCCATTGCCTTTGTTTTCCAGAGCCTGATCTATACAAAGTGCCAGAGCACCGTGGCCACAGGAAGCCAGACAGTTTGTAAAGATGCCCTTGAACCAGTTTAAACTGGTGTGGACAAATTCCTCTTTCCGGATTCGGCTGCCCCAGTGGAAGAAATTATCATACCAGCTGCTTGCTGCTGTCTGCCTGACAGTGGTTCCTGCCCGCTGGGAGCATCCCTTATTCACTTCAGTGAAAATGAGCTGGCATGCTTAGCAAACACGTACAGTATAAATTTTGAAGCAAACCTTGCTCATCGTGACTCCAAGGGGCGTACCCATGGGAGCAGTCGGCTGCTGGAGCTGAAGGAATAATAACTGGGGCCCAAGGACACCGACAATGGTGCGGGATGGCTGCAGACAGCCGTTCCTCGCACTGGTACAGGTGGATCCATAAGTCATATCCCACAGAAACCTGTGCCTTAATAACCACAACTCCCTCTCTTGCTTGAGCAGGTTTGAAAGCAGATTAAACTGCCATGATGGCAATGGAGGAGACAGGCCCAGATTGTGCTGGCAGCAGAACTGCTGTGGGAACAGGTAGCCTGGAAGAGAGATCAAATTGCCTCAGAGGGTGTGGGCCAGGCCCATCACAGTTAGCTGCCAACATCACCATATGGTGGCTTGTAAACCTGATGGGAGAAACTATGCAAGATGTGCAGGGCTACTGGAATTACAGCCCCAAGTCCTATCACCGTGGCACAGCGGGAGCCTGTACAGAGCTCTGCTCAGGAGCACAGGAGCGTAAGAAATGTCCTTGTATTGGAAGGTAGAGGGCCAGACGACATGGTGGAGCAGGAGACATTACCAAGTTTAATCTCAACTCCCTGGTATCTAAAAATGGTTCCTGTTCTATTAACAGAAAGCTTTCTCTTTCCACTCACTGCTGGCCTGCTTCCTGCTCCACACAGACTTAGAAGAGCTGCCTTCCCTTCTGCCTGCTTGTTCCACTTACCAACTGCTCTAGTAACAGCATCGGTGGGGCTCCAAGCACTGTAGTTCCAGCGATGTTGCCCTGTTTCCAAGGGCACGGCTCCATCCTGCACTGCCCAGCACCATCATGTGGAGTCCGTCTGCGCTCCAAGAGTGGGGTAGGGTGAGGGTAGATTGTCTTGGCGGGGTGGCATAAAGACCTGCAGGCACACGCTCAACAGCCCAGAAACAGGGGCTGGAGGAAGAGGCTTTTATTCCAGGAAATGGATGCTTTGGTTGAACACCTGAAAGTATATTAATACAAGTTATTAATGAGAGATTGTACTATGGAAACAGCTTCTCCACTTCAGCTTGATCGGAAATAGCTGGTACGAAATGGAAACATCTGAAGAGGAGAAATGCTTCCTCCCAACTCCATTTTGCCATGGTCCTGTGTTCCTCTAGCAACATGGGCCCTTATTTTTATGGGGTTGCTACCAAAGTGGTCCCACACCCCCCCACTGCCCGTGGTACCTTCCACCTCCTCTTCCAACACTCGCAGTCTCTCCTGGGCGCTCCTGTTCCCCGCAGCAGCCGACTGTCTGTAGTGTTTCATCGCTTCTGCCAGGTTCTGCTGCACTCCAAGGCCCTTCTCATAGCAAACGCCCACGTGATACCTGCTTTGCGCATCCTAGACATGGGAGAAAGCACAGCAGTCTGACTCACATGGCGGAGAAGCAACAACAGCACAAGAAACGAGAACAGAGAGTCTTTAACACCTTCTTTAAAGTCTACTACTCTATCTTTGGTCACCTTCTTTAAAGCTCCTCTATCCATCAGACCATATCTTCAGTAATTTAGTCCCTTTTCCAAGCACATAGTGAAGCAGAGTTTCTCAGCAGACATCTCCGACTCTGCTCTTTTCTGTCCCTTTCCAATTAAACTCACTTATTTTCCATCATCCTCCAGGTCTGTGTCACAGGAAGAAAGGAACAACAGTCTCTGCAGAGCATGCTGCTTGCCTTAGGGGTCAGAGCTAAGAGACAGAGACCTTAGAGCAGCTTCCAGTACTTAAAGGATGCTCCTGGAAAGCTGGGGAGGGACTCTGGATCATGGAGTGCAGGGATAGGATGAGGGGAACGGTTTTGAGCTGAAAGAGAGCAGACTGAGGTGAGATCTTAGGAATAAATGTTTTGCTGTGAGGGTGGGGAGGCCCTGGCCCAGGTTGCCCAGAGCAGTGGTGGCTGCCCCATCCCTGGAGGGGTTCAAGGCCAGGTTGGATGGGGCTTGGAGCAACTTGATGCAGTGGGAGGAGTCCCTGCCCACAGCAGGGGGTGGAACTGGATGGGCTTTGAGGTCCCTTCCAACCTAAACCATCCCACAGTTCTATGACTTGGGCAGCCATAACTGCACCCACATCCTGCTCACACCCAGGCTCTGGACATGCCTTGTGGGCTTGTCCTGCTACAGCTCACACAGAAGTCTTGTAAAACAAATAACAAACACCAGAGAAGTACTTGCTGCCCAGGGCTAAGATTCCCCTTGGCAGCACCAGGCTACCAGCCCTTCAACACAGCAGTGCACCACTGTCTTGCTCAGCCCCAGCTGACTACGGTCCAAAAGAAATCTCAAGCAGCAGAAATGAAGTCAAGCAAATAAATGCTACAGAAAAAGCACCTGAACTACTCAGACACACATAACTGCTGAGAACAAAACAGAAAGCAGAAACGTTGCTGTAGATGGGTCATTGAAGCCAAAGCCAAACCCGTGATACACTTACGTGTTGGCTGTGCAGACCTTTGAGGTCCAAAAGGGTGTCAGAGATAGCACAAAAGCAAGACAACAGTCCTGAAGACATTAAAATGAGGGCATGGGCTAGTTGTTACACTGATTTTTTCCAGTAAAAAAGCCAGGAACCTGAAGAGCATGACTGCCAGAAATGTGATCTAAACAAGGCTTTGCAAAAGAAGAGAAGAAGAAGAAAAAAAGGAAGTAGCACGCTTTAATAAAGCCGAGAGAAAAGAACATATTGCAAGTGTTGCTGTCTAGGATGTAGCTGGTAAAGTGAAGAAATCAATGAGTGGGTGCTTTGGAAAATGTTGCAAATTGCAGTTTATGACAGCAGTAAACTTCTTTAGAGATGAGATAAACATGTTGAAGCCTTGGCACTTGAGAAGTGACAGCAGACAGGGTTAAACAAGTATGAAGTGTTCCACTAGCCATCTCTTGTAGCACATGACCACAAGGAGAAGGGGGCCCTGAATTAGCACGGCATAAGTGACTGTGCTGTACTTTGAAATCTGAAGGTCAAGCTCAGTTCTACAACAACAGTCTTTAATACGGTTTTGATAGTCTATGGCTGCATGCATAAAATAAGGGAGGATAAGAAGTGGTAACCAAGGTAAAACAGTTCTCTGAGGCATCTTTGCGCTTGGAAGAATACTTGTCAGCTTTATTACAGAGCAACAATCTGAGAAACACTCAACCTACGACTTTTTGTGGTTGTTTTCCCTTTCTTGTGGTTGTAGCTAAACGGTGCTGTCCTTGCTTCACCCATAGGCAAACTAAACATGAATCCACACTCCAGGGCAACAGGAAAAGACTGTGGTCCTGGAGCCCTTCTCCCAGCAGAACATGCTGGGTTACAGCCCACGGAGCTGCCACCAAAGCTGAGGCACACGCTAGGGAAGCAGAGATGGGGAAAGGCGATTGGAACCTGAGAACTGTCGAGGCTGTGACCAAAACATGTGAAACATTGATCTACCGGGAGTACC
This sequence comes from Piaya cayana, assembly GCA_013389865.1. Taxonomy (NCBI): domain Eukaryota; kingdom Metazoa; phylum Chordata; class Aves; order Cuculiformes; family Coccyzidae; genus Piaya; species Piaya cayana. Next base: position 123,977 of record WAAB01011843.1, on the reverse strand, counting down.
CCTGGGACCAGCAGTACCCCTGAGACTGGCTGTTGTTAAGGGCTTGTGAGGCACTGGGTAAATGACAATCATCTATTTAATGAGATAATTCATTGTTACAGCGTGCAGGATACACATCTGACATCAGGCTGGAAGAAAGGAGCCAGCGATGCGGCTTCGGAGAAATCCTTAGCAGGCCTGGTATTAAATACTGCATCGTGATGACTAAGCTGCTGTGGGCAGGCAGGTCTGGTCCCACCAGTGATCCAACAGGGTTTGCACTCTACAGTGGATGAAAACAGACGTGGCAAAGCTTGCAAGTGATGTAATGTCATCTGGAGAATTAATTAGAGAAGATCTCACAAGCCTAAGAGTGGGCAACACAATCCCAGGGGAAACTTAGTGTTGACAAATGCAAAGTAGTGCTTATAGAAAGAAATGTGTGAGTCACTGCGATAGCTCCCTGAAACCATCCAGTCATTGCTCAGGGGCAGACAAAACAATATTTGGAATTATTGGATGGGAATACAAAACAGCAGAGGATCTCATAATGTCGGATCCTCGGTCTACTGAGTCCAGTTTTAGTCAAAGCATCTTAAAATGGTCAAAGGCAGATTAGGAAAATAAAGACTGACAAGCAAAATGGAACAGCTTAACTAAACGGAGAGACAAACTGAACTAGCACTGTGCAGCCTGCAAAAGAAGTGACACAGAGAGGACGCACTAAAGGGCGCCAGAACCAGAAGCATTAGCTAGAAGAGGGAATAGCTATTCATTATTTCCCATTACACAAAAGCTGTGGGAACTGAAGTTAAAATGAACAAGTTCTTCAGAAAAAAACCCTAGCTATTACAAAGGGGTGCAAGCTGGAAATGAGTGAACAAAGTCACGGTGTGGTAAAGAGACAGAACTGTGGGGCGCAGAGACCTGGCTGCAAGGCACGGCGTGTGGTACTACTGCTGCTCCCAGAGTGCCAGGGGCTCTGGAGCCGCGCTGCCCTTCAAACAAAATAAGCCTGGGTCACTTAGCAAAAGTTGAACAGCAAGTAAGAAAATCGCTGAGGATCCAGACAATATGAGGATAAACTGAAACAACCACAGGAGGCTGAAGAGGGGGGTTCAAGTATTTAAGCACGTTAAAGCTCCCTGCAAAGAAACAAAAAGAGTCCTCTTATCCTCTGCATGGAATGCAAGAAATAATGGAGCAATTCTGAAGAGCAGATTTGAGATTGGCACAACAGTTCTCAAAACAACACAGTAGTGGCAAGAGTTTGACTGAAGAGGGTGTACGTGCGCCATAATGGGAAACCCGTGCAATTATCCTAGATGAATGTAAGCACTGGTGCTGTAAGAATGACTCCAACCCAAAAGCGCTGCTTCCACATTCACAGTTTGTAGGGCCTGTGCCCCTGGGCCCATTTCCTTTCCAAGATCTTGGAATGGTTTGGGTGGATGGGACCTTAAAGCCCATCCAGTTCCAACCCCCCTGACATGGGCAGGGACACCTCCCACTGCATCAGGGGCTCCAAGCCCCATCCAACCTGGCCTTGAACCCCTCCAGGGATGGGGCAGACACCACTGCTCTGGGCAGCCTGAGCCAGGGCCTCCACAACCTCACAGCAAAACATTTCTTCCTAAGATCTCATCTCACTCTCCCCTCTTTCAGCTGAAAACCATTCTCTGTCATCCTATTCCTGCATACCCTGATAAAGAGCCCCTCCCTAGCTTTCCTGGAGCCCCTTTCAGCGCTGGAAGCTGCTCTAAGGTCTTCCTGGCCCCTCTTCTCCAAGCTGAGCAATTCCAACTCTCTCAGAGCCTGTCCATGGCCCCACCCTGCCCTCTCCAATAGTGCAGCAAAGCCCCCACGCTCATTCCCATTTCCAAGAAGCCCTGAAATCTGCCCAAGATCCTAAACTGAGAACAATCGTAGGACTACTTACGCCGTTCTTCGCTGCCAGCAGCAGGTACTTCAGACCTCTCTTTTCCTTAGGTTGTGGCTCCCTCATGTAAAACACTCCAAGATAAGCCTGTGCCTGCAACAAAACCACAGTACAAATCAGCCAGGGCTTCCCCCACTAGTTACTCTAGTTCTTTTACTGATTCTTATAAGTTATTCAAACACCAGCTTTACTGCAGCAAGATGGGTGTGCAACGTCCCTGCAAAGCCAAGTTGAGAGAAGGGGCGCTGTCTTTGGAAAAAATCAGTCTGACGTAGTAAAGACAGAAAAATCACATCTGATGTATTGAACTCCACTACAGAACTAGCGTTCTCCACTGTAGCAGTGACGTAACCACACTAACTGACACTGTAAGGCCCAGAATATAATTTCAAATGGCACTGTGGAAGTCACAGCGAGAGAACAGCTCCTGCTCGTGAGCCGCCCGTAAGATACAGCAGATGCACTTCCTGGAACAGCGTGTTACACGCGATAGAGTCATTGCCAGAACGACTGGTATTCGCAACACAAGATGGCTCATGCCTAAATGTATCTCCTGAAGAGTGAGAAAGGAGGGCAGGGTACACAGATCCATGCGGATGAATCATCTTGAAAAGTCACAGATACAAACTGAGGATCTGTTCTTACTTTAAGTACCTTGTGGAAAAGCCTCTGTCAAAGTGACCTGCGTTCTCAGAACTGAGAGGAGATGAAACACAGAGCTGCATTTCAGAGGTCAGTTCTCCTAAGCCAATGGTCTACTCTGAATGTCCAGGAGCCACACTAAAAAGCCCAACAGCAGAACAGACAACAGGCACTGCTGACACCACGGGTACCCAGTTGTCTCCCATGTGCAGGCAGGGCTGCCTCCCATACACTGTTAGAAGTATAAACACACTGGAAGAATTTTGGTTCTAGTCCCACACATGCTACTTTCTAGGATGTCTTGCGGTTCTGATCCTTTAGAGAGGGTTCTCTGCTGGCTCCCTCCTCTGAATCCCCACGCTGTGGGAACTAACCTCTGTAATCCCAGCCATTGCTGCTTGCTCCAGGAAAGTCACTGCCTTCTGATGCCTGTCCCGTTGGCTTTCAGGCGTGTGGCGCAGGAGGCAGCGAGCGTAGCGGTACTGCGCCATGGGGTGACAGCTGCTGGCCGCCTGGTAGTAATAAAAAGCTGCCTGGAAAAAGAGAAAGACACTTGTGTGATTCAGGTTATGCCCGCCCTCAAACACGACACAACTCCCCTCTGGCCAGGACACGCTTAACCTCTGTGTCTAGATCTATCACAAGCTGCACACGCTGCCCCCCAGCAGCCCTCCCACACCTCCCTGCAGAAGAATGTGAAATTGTTTAAGTGAGACAGTGGACTGTGCCTACACGAGCACCCTCTAACCACCCTGCCTCCTCTAGTCAAAGCTCCCCGTGTTGAAGAAGGTGGCATTGGGCCAACAATACCAAAGCTTACTCTGCATCAGCGGGGATCTGCACAATTCCTCAAAACAAGCTGCCTCTGCAGATCTTCCCGGCTACAGAAGATGCTGAGTACGGGCAGCACGCACTAGGTGGCAGGCTGGAGTTAGGGTACCCACACCGGACAGCTTGAGATGTAAAAGAAGCTCTTGGATGTGCAGTTGTGCTTTAAATACAGTAAGGTGACAGGTTTCTCCTTGGTACTCTCCTGGGTGTGAGTGGCACAGCCCACGTACCAATGAGAAGACCTCTGAAGCTATGAGAAAGGGGATTTCAGAAGCACGTCTCTATGATGTGCTCTGGCACCGAAGTCAGCACTGCAAACCCACAGTTTAGATTATTTCCAGCACTTTCTAATGAGACTTGAGACCATCACATCCATGCAAAGAGAGTAAACCACCTGTGGACCCAACAAAGACCACTCTTCTGGTCTGTGCCATGAATACACAACCCTACAAGCCACGGATACCTTTTCTAAGTCTTTTTCTGTGCCTCTGCCGTGCTCATAACACAGACCCACATTGAACTGGGCTTTGCTGTAGCCTCGATCCGCTGCCAGTTTGAAGCAGGCATACGCTATCCTCTCATGGCCCGCTCTCATACTTTCAATCCCTGAAAAGAAAACAGTGTAAAAACAGAGCAAAAGAAAATGCAAGTGCAGCGACCTCCCCTGCCTTCCATGGCCCTGGTCAAGCTCTCCAGCTGGCTTGCCAGTCCACAGGAACACAGTTTCCACAGGGGAAATGGCAACACAGCATTTTAAGAAGTTTTGTAGCCTCAATGCAAAGAAGGATGACAGGCTAACACGGCGTATGGTTCGTACGGAAGCAGCTCAGTTTTTTAGTGCTGCAACAAGCAGTGTATGTAGGGCAGGGAGGTTTTTCTTAGATCATTGCATCTTTCTTCAGCTCTTCTTTGAGCTGCAATTCTACAATTGCTTTTTTGGCTTGCCAGGAAGACTGAGATCTCCGACAATAAAAAAGGATGCAAGGATATGACAGTTTGCATTGCAAAAAAGACAGAGATGGCTTAATTTCCAATTACAGATGTCAGGGCAACAGTGCAGGCTTCAACCAAACCTGGATTTAAATTTGCTGATACAAACCAGGTGGCAGGACGGGACAAAGGGCAATAAATATCTGGAGGTGTTTAAGGCACGGATGGATGAGGTGCTGAGGGACATGGTTTAATGATTGATAGGAATGGTTGGACTTGATGATTCAGTGGGTCTCTTCCAACTGGTTATTCTGTGATTCTATGAAATCTCTCAAAGCACAGTTTAAAGTGCTGAAGGGAGGCTTCAGGTTGGGTATATGCCATCTCTGCCTTCACACAAGACCTGCAACAATTTGGAGGTCCTCCAGCAAGAGAAATGTGTGGTTTAAGGACAAAACAAATCCAAGTCCACATTACCGAGGATGTTCAATGCAATGGAAATGTCAATTCGGAAAATCTGCTGCAATTGGAAAGCAGCTTCCTCTAAACGCCCTCGCGGAGCTGGGTCACCCTGAGGAGTTAAAGAAGAAAGCTATTACGACAGCAAAATAATACAGACCCTACAGGAGATTCTTTCTTGGAACATGAGCAGTGAGACACGATTGTACTAATAGAGTTATCAAGAGGGTGATGTAATCTGGTGTCAAGAACCCACAAAGAAGTCTCTGTGTCTTACACAGCCATCCAGTTAGTGAAGTGGTAGGGAATTGCGTGCCTCCCCTTGGGCCACGGAGATTAGTGTAGCCTCTGGGACCTCATCAGCCCTTCTAGAATACAGCAAATGCCTGATGCCACTCGTAACTGCCCCCTTCAAAAGTAACATTAGCCCTTGTTCACCCTCCCGCACTACATCAACAGCTCAATCGGTGTCTGCCAAACATGCACTGACATATTTGTATCCGCTACCTGCAATTCAAGCTGAGCCCACACTGCCAGCTTACTGAACACTGCACACTCCTAATAAAACCCTGCACAGCAGAGACAATGTCTTTACTTTCTCGGTAATGAACAGTATTTTTCACTTCACCACAGCTCTGGGAGGTGGGAGGAGGATTAGCCGTGGCCTGCAGCTCTGTCTTCCTCGCTCGTGTACAAATTTAGTGCCATCGAGTGGAGGCAGCGCACACTGCACAGGGGCTGAGATGCCTCCGCACGCTGCAGAAACACCCCCTGCCACCCAAACGCTTTAGTGCTCAGCCAGAGCTGCTCACAGGAGAGCAACATGGGGAAGAACTCCTCTCCTCTCCCAAGTGCCTCCCGAGGCCTCTGCCACAAGCTATGGATGCGCTGCGGACCCTTCCTACGGCCCTGCAGAAGTGGCACCTCCCAAGATAGGGAGCTGAATGCTCATCCCCTCAGCACATCAAGCAAACACCTTTCTGGTGGGGAAGCAGAGGCCACTGTCACACCAAAGCGAGGAACTCACTCTATCAGACACTGAATTTACCTTCACTCTGTTCACAGTGCCCTTGAGCAATTGCTCAGCTGACTGATTTTTAAAATAGGGAATTGCCTGCACCTGAGACTGTGAATTGCAAGGAATTAGCAGGTTTAATCACAACAGGAACAATAATACAATTTCCAACCTTGTGACTCTCAAGCTGATGCACCCTCTTCAAGCCTAAAGTGCCTTCCTCTCTGTAAGAGCCAAGAGCCAGGCCTGATTTGCAGCTTCAGGAGGGGTGACACCACCTTCTCCAGTCATGGGTTGTCCATAAAAACCAAAATAGCAACAGCACATAATCACCTAGTGAGAGGTTGTATCAAAAGGCAAATAGAACAGAATAGGCCAGGGCTATGGGAGAGGGGATTTTTTTTTTGGTTTGGTTTGGGTTTGGTTTTTCTGGTTTTTTTTCCATTTTCTTTCAGTGCTACCAGCACCCCTGTTACACAGACATCTTAAAGGATGGGGATGCCAGCTTGTAGTTCCTTGAACTGGGCTCTAGCTAAAGCGGAGGGCACCATTTCACATCTTTCCATCTCCCAGCCTTCAGCCGTGCAGGGCACAAGAGTCTTGTGTGTGAGCAGAGCTCAGGCTGTGCTTGGGGTGGCACTGGGATGGTATCTCGCAGGGAAGGGGTCTCGGGTGCAGATGGAGGGTCAGAAAAATGCAAGCCTACCTTTGCACTGGGGAGAACTGGTCCCAAGCTACAGCTCTCAGGGATTTGGAACTCCCCTACATTAAAAAATGAGAACAAAAAGCAGGGTTAAGCAATGCTGTATCTTCACCGCTTCCTCCTTTGCCCGTCCTCTCTACCCCAAAGTCCTGTAACCTGTAGCCGGCTAAGACACCTCCTCCAGGGAGCCCTCAGTCTTCAGCTGAATGCACCAAAAGGTAAAGACATGTCCCATTTCTGAAAGTTTGTTCCAGCACCTTGTAACCGCTGCTTTAAATCTCTGTGCTTCATTTAAAATTAAAATACATCTGGTTTCTGCTCCCAGGCTCTTTACTAAAAAGCCCATTCTCCTTTTGAAAGTCCTGACACGACTAATCAGCCCCTCTTGATTCTTGTCTGTGATTCTAAACAGACCATGCTGCTCATGTCTTTCAATTGAAGTACTCTTTCTGCCCCAGCTGATTAATTTTTTGACTTTTTGCCACTATTCTTGAATTTTCAGCATTGTTACTGAAGTGCGGATCCTCTCACCAGTGTCACAGGAAGGGTAAAATTGCTTCCTTGTTTGGATTTGAAGCTGCCAAGCTCGCATGCATCAGAGCTGTGCCCCAGTTCCCGTTGCCCAGAGCATCACACCCAGATCTCACGCTTAGGCGCTTGCTTCCCCAGCTACTTTCCCAGATAATTTCTTTCCAGGATGCAGTTCTGCTTCTGCAAGGGGATGATCAGACGTTCCGTTTTGGCTACATCAGAATCAGGCTCAGGTTGCCACCCCAGCGTACCCTTCTTGCTCCTTGCTGCCCTCTTGGATACGCTGGCACAACCACGTGTTCAGCCACGATCTGACCAGTTTCAATCACAATTATCTCACAAAAACACCTCCAGCAAAAGCTAAACCACCTCGCTCTAATGGAACTGTGCTGGAAGCAATTATGTGGGCGTTTATGCTCTAAGAGGACAGTGAACCTGCCTGGTTCACCGTAAGCAGCTGGATCACACCAGGCACCCAGCACCAGGTGGTGAAGCCTGGATGACTTCAAGCCAGTGTTGCTAATGCAAGAAGCTGTGTCCTCCTGTCCTCCTCTAACGCTGCGTGACTGCGGAGCAGGGAGCTAATACCAGTGAAAACCAGTCCTTCTGGGGGCCTGGTTCCTTGATTCCTGGCTCTATCACAGCTACATAAGCACTTAAAAGAATCGTGGCATGGTTTAGGTTGGAAGGGACCTTAAAGATCATCCAGTTCCAATCCTCCTGCATGGGCAGGGACACCTCCCACCTGTGGCAGCGCGGCAGCGCAAATGATTGTTCAACAGGCAGGATTGCTCCTTGCAGTGCCTGCACTGATCTACAACGTGCATAAAGCCTTGGCCTATGTTCCAGCTGCAGCCTCATTATTCCCAGATAAACAATTGCCCTCTGGCTGTGTTAAAATGTATTTTATCTGAACAAGCCCCACTCACCCAACAAGCAAGTTTGTGACGGCGAACACAATTTCTACTCATCATTCCATCAAAAACAATATAACGTGTGAATTTATTAGCTGTGCTTTACATTTATTTTCAAAGCAGGCATAAAATTATCTGATCTGCCTCTTGTTTAAGTATCTCCCTCGTGATGCAATCTGTTTTTTCCTATATATGCAACAGCAAAGCTTATGAAAAAAAACTGTCTGTGTTAAAACGTCTCCAAACTATTTGTTTAAACAACATTAGTACATTCACGCTTCCCAGAAACTTTATATTTGGCATAGATATCTACTCCTAAATCAGGAGTTCATAGTCTACTGAGAAAACGAGCTGTAATTTGGACAAACTATTACCCCATGAAAAATAAACAGAAACTCATTCTGAATTCTATCAGCTTGCAAACTCTCTCATGCCTCCCTCCCACTGGAAATCCCTCCCCATCCAAATCCCAGTGATCTCCCAGCTAGGAGTTACTGCTCCCAAAGAGCATATGAAAACACAGGGACCAACCGATCCTGCTGCCCAGTCCTATCTTCTGAAGGATTAGATCAATGAATTCTCTTGGAACTCACCTCTAAGGCTGGGCAAGCCTCAAATCAACTCTTCAGGGATACCATGAACTTTAAGACTTGCCTGTTCCGGAGCTGCTGCCTCAATACCAGACACACAATCTAAACTCAACGCTTAAGTGCTCCTTCAGCAGCGAATGCAGAAACAGAAGCAATCCCCAGCAGCACAGAATCCCACGTTGCTCAGCAGAGTGCGATCAGCTCAGATTAAAACCACCAGGTCATACAAATTCACCCCAACGGCTTGTTTCTTGTTTCCCAAAGAATGGCCAAGCCTCAACGGAACTTCACAGGAGCTCGACTTTGAGTGAATTAATCACTATATTGCACCCACAGAACCACATTAAGTTGATCTTAAGGATCTATTTTCAAAGCAGGCCAAAGCTGGGAATGCCACGGCTGGAATTGTCTGTGCAACTTTAAGTCTACATCTTCCAGCATTTGTCACGATGCAACATGCTTTGTTCCACACAGTCCTGCAGCCTTCAGCGTCCTGGGTGACCACTGAGCCACTCACGCATTCAGCAGCTAATAAATATTTTGTATTTTCCCTCTGTTCATCCTGTACCAATCAAACGCTGCTCAAAGCCAGCTCCAAATGAGGAATTAATAATCTTCCCATAGACAGTCTAGATTGCTCATCCCAAAACCTCCAAATGCTTCACAAGAATGGATTCACAACAAGTACTGGACAAAATCCAGGATTTGTGCCTCATGGAAAATTTTAGTGTTTCCAATTGCTCTCATTGTGCTTTGAAATGAAAACACAATTTTGAAATGTCTGTAAGCTCAGAATTGAAATAACGAATTTCACAGTTCTGCCAGGGGTAAAATACAACTCCCCAGGGCAGCATTCAGCCACTCTAAAGCTGAGGCTGGCTGTAATCACCTGCTCCTTCACTCTGTGCCTTTAACTTCCAGCAAAAAAAGCTTCCAGCGAGCCACGAATCGCGTGGAAAAAAATAGATTGCGATCATGCAGCTGAGGACTTGCTGATAGTAACATCCAGAAGGCTATTTATAGCAATTTTGCAATGAATTCCCTAAAGTTTTCTTTTTAAACATGCTAAAAGTAATAGCTTCTATCCTATTGTGTTATGTTAAAACAGGAACGGCTCATCTGCAGAGCCGGGATGTTTGGATCCATCAGAAAGATCGCTGCCACTTGAGGCAATGAAGTAGCTGACAGCAAGAGCAGATTGTCACTGTACGTGTAGCCCAGTCTGGGAATGAGCTGAAACAAGGGTGAGGACACGGCATTCTCTCTAAAAGGTCCTTTGCCATTGCTGGCAACAGCAAACTGGAGAAGTGAGAGCACATTCTGCTCCACTCCGAGCTCTGGAGGGCTGTTCGTTAGTGGCAAGACTTTGCTACCAGATTCCCCTGCATCATCTGCCAGCCGTCTGTCCTTCCCTTCCTTCTGCTCACCCAGCTCCTTGCCGCATTCCGATTCCACCAGCCTCATTCTTTTTCAGTAGCTAAACACCAGAAAAAAAAGCAATCCCAAACCTCAGGCAGCTTTCCCTACCGAAAGCAAAACATACACTGAGAGAAAGGTATCACCAAGCTTCACTTTAAAATCTGCTGTGGGAAGATCCAAAGGACTTCCCATATTGCAAAACTGTGCACATTTTTCAGCCTCCTCAGTGAAAATTACAGAATCTCTTCAGCCCGACTTAAACACCAGAACATGGATGCACAGCATAATGTGAGAATGTAACCTGAGGACTTATGTATTAAGGAAACCCAAATTATTTCTGACAAATATTATCTCTGACAACTGACAGTTGAGGATGGTTGGGCAGAATGGGTAGGGAACGGGGATTAGACAGTCACGCTCTTCCTGGCAGAACTTTCCAGCAATCAGCTGCTCTCTGATCTTCTGAGCAGGAGGTTTTGCTGGACCAATTAAATCTAATTTGAATGTGTAATTTTACCTAATCACTTCTTGGAATCCGTTTATGCTTCTGGCCTGTAGCACCAAGTCCCACAATTTACCTGTGCACTGGATAAAAACATGTGCTGCCTTTTGCCTTTTCTCAAGCTCAGCTGTCTGTATATGTAGTTATAAAAAACATTGTCCCTTCTCAACTTCCCTCAACGCTTTTAGTTTCATAGAGCACCAGCACACCCTCTGCCACTTCTTTTTTAAGCTGAAGAGCCAGTCTGATTTCTATGCGATTGTCCCCTCGTCATCCTTTTCTCTGCCATTTTTGTTACTGTTTTTAAGACAGAATCTTTTCCTTGAGCCTTCAAGGTGTGGCTGCACCACAGACCTACACAAACCTTCGAAGCAGTCTTGCCCTCAGTGCCTTCCTTTACAATAATTAACGTTTAATTGGCCTCTCTGCTGCTGAGGACTGACTTAACCTTATCAAAAACATATCCACGGTGACTTTAAATGTTCCCTCTGCAATACAATTATTAATCTGACTTGCTGCATGCTGTACGTGTATTTACAGTTACACTCCCCTGTGTATACTCATTCAACCTACCTTGGGATGAGCCTGGTTTTATTTCTTGTGTAATTATTTGCTGTGACTTTCAGATTTGACTGTCCTGAATAATGTTGTACCGTTTGCTGCTTCTGCCATCGCATTTTTGCAAGTCACTACTGACTGAGCTGAACAGAACAGGTTTCAACAAAAGACTTGAGGGAAGACACCAGGAACCATTCTGAATTGTGAAAACCATTTCCTCCACTTTAAGGAGGTAATACCTCAAGAGCAGGCCATCGGTCTTCCCTCACATCAGCTTTATTTCTCCAGATACCTTTGGTTTAGGTCCAGGCTGAGAGGTTTTCAGAAAGCTAAGCGCTGCATATTCTTGCTCCACATGCCTGTTGACGTTTCCAACAAACGCTTAATAGAATCTCTGAATCATGGAATGGTTTGGGCTGGAAGGGACCTCAAAGCCCATCTAGTTCCAGCCCCCTGCCATGGGCAGGGACACTTCCCACTGGATCAGGGGCTCCAAGCCCCATCCAGCCCAGCCTTGGACCCCTCCAGGGATGGGGCAGCCACCCCTGTTCTGGGCAACCTGGGCCAGGGCCTCCCCACCCTCACTGTGAAGAAAAAATAGATTTACAGCTCTCTTAAGTCTCTGCATTGGAGGAAGCTGGCCTGAGAAATGGCTTCCTAAATCCTTCCACGACCTCTGGTTCTTTGATACAGCCCGCTCATCCACGTGTCTAACACCTCTATTCTACATCAGTTTCCATCAACTTAGAATTACCGCCTTTTGCCATTCTCGAGCTCAAACAGCCCGTTTTTAAAAGCCGGTGTCCAATTTGTCAGTGTTCATTTCTCTGATCGTACTGCAGATTTCAGTGCTGGATTACACATCACCATTAGAGGCTCAGTGATTTCACAGCTTCTGAAGAACATCTGAACAAAGAGCATGTGGCCTTGGTGACTTGTCACTGTTCAAGTTCTGTTTGCCTAAAAGCTCTTCCTATTAACTCTCAGTAGGAAACTGTTTGTCAGACACAGACACACGTTTGCTCCTAAATGTTCAGCTGTGCCAACCAAAGGCATGACTGTCTCCCCTTATTCCCTAGCACCTCACCCAGAGGTCCGTGTCCAGTAATCTGCCAGTGAGGAAGCGTGTTTTTGTGCTTCTTAATACGCTCCAGGCAAAAGCAGATGGGTTAAACACTCTAATTGGCAGTTTAGGTAAATTAACCTGGCTGTTTTCCTGGAGCTAATTAGGAGACATGGAAACAAAATGCTCCATTTGCCAACTGATGGGAATGGTAACCTCTGGCAAGCAATGAGTTTGACAAGCAGAGATGGACAGTAGATTATATCAGCACAGAAGAAAGCAAAAAATCTGGAGGAAAGCAAAGAATGAGGAACCTCTCTGACCTTTTCTGCAGCACCTGGCATTATCCAGCCAACTTCTGTGGGATGCCTTGTTCATGTGCCTCTTCCATACCATGATGATATGTTGTCCCCCCTCCACCTGCTCCAGCAGGCTCCCTGCTTCCCACAATTCTCCTGAAGGCATTATTAGTGTTTATACATCTAGTGAGAAGCCCTGTTGCAGGCCTCATCTGATCTTCCTTGATATGACTTTGAATTTATTACATAGGACATTGCTTTCCTGGGCAAGTCTTCTATTTTTTTTTTTGAGCATATCTCTCTATTTCTGTAAAACTAATTTTAATATGAATGTCCTTGATACCTCCTTTCACTGCCTTATCTACAGCACGAGCGCTCAGAAATCTGGAAGGAAGGGAAGAATTCCTTTCATTTCACATCATGTACAGAAGTCTCCCAGATCATTTGTGAAGTGTTCTCCTGAATCCTTCTGGCTGCAAGCATCTGTCCACAATAAAAGAGCAGAATCTAGGTGCTGCCATCAGGCTGCTTAGGCAGAGCAGTACTGGTAAAGCTGATGTCACCTGCACAGTTACAGCGCAGCCTCCCCCCTGCCTTCAGGAGCATTTTTTTCCTCCTGTCTCTGGAGTCCTGATTCTCTCTGAAGTTCTCCCTTTCCACCCTAACCAACTCCCCAAGTATCAAAAAAAGGCCGTACGCTTCAGGCTCCTGGTTGTGCCCTGAGGAACTCAAACTCTGAACTTCTTCTGCCACAAGTGTCCCGCCCTGCAGCACATACCTACTTCTGCCCAGGGCTGGGTCTCTCCTTGCCCTGAGGGGATGCCCGAGGTTGAACTCTCTGGCACGACCTCTGGACTTGCTTTCTGCGGGAAGCAGAACCCCAGCTGTGCATTGGGACACCCGGCTGAGGCTTCGGTCACCGCTGAAATAGAGCACAAAACAGTTCCATAGAATCATAGAATCACCAGGTTGGAAGAGACCCACCGGATCATCGAGTCCAACCATTCCCACCAATCTCTAAACCATGTCCCTCAGCACCTCATCCACCTGCACCTTAAACCCCTCCAGGGGAAGGTGACTCAACCCTCTCCCTGGGCAGCCCGTTCCACTGCCTAATAACCCTTTCCGTGAAGAAATTTTTCCTTATGTCGAGTCTGAACCTCCCCTGATGGAGCTTGAGGCCATTCCCTCTCGTCCTGTTCCCTGTCACTTGGGAGAAGAGCCCAGCCCCCTCCTCTCCACAACCTCCTTTCAGGTAGTTGTACAGAGCAATAAGGTCACCCCTCAGCCTCTTCTTCTCCAGGCTAATCAACCCCAGCTCTCTCAGTTGCTTCTCCTAAGACTTGTAAACGTTTGCCTTAGTAGGCAACACCAGACTGTAGATCTACTCAGCATCCTTCTCTGCTGCGACCATAAAGCTGAGCAGGAGGATAGTTCAGGGAGCAGAGTCCAGAAGAGAACAAAAGTAAGGGCTTGTGGGATGAAAAGCGGGATTGCGCCAAATCATTAAGAAACAGCGATATTCCCGTGACAGATGAAAGCCTTCACCCTCCCCAGAGAGCTTGAAAGCTGTCAGCTTCTTGCAACTGCTCTCTTCCAGTCACGCTTAACATGACACGAGGCAACAACCCTCTCTGGCAGCCAGGCCCTCCCCGAGCCCTTTCTCCCAAGCCAGCGCTGCTAACCTGTCTGCTGAGCAGGCAACGAGGAAAGCCAGAGAGACCTGCACTCTCTCCTGGCGTCTGGCAGCGACCTCAGCCACGAGATCTGTCTGACCACCTGCAGAAGCAGTGCACCCAGCGCTCCCTGGAGGGAAGCAGACAGACACAAGTCAGAGAAAAGAGCCCTGCTCCCTCTTTCTCTCCCCATTTCCATGAGGCAGCTTGGAGGGAGGCCTCCCTGGGGGCTGCTCACAGCTCTCATCTCCCTTCCCACCACCAAGGTCTCCTGGTGACGTCCCTCCCAGCTGTGGCCACAGCTCTGTTTGGGGCTACCCACAGCTCCCATCTCCATTCCCACTACCAAGATCTCCTGGTGATCAAGGCACAGCTCCATTTAGGGCTGCTTACAGCTCCCATCCCCTTTCCCACCACCAGGATCTCCTGGTGACATCGCTCCCAGCCATGGCCACAGCTCCGTTTGGGGCTGCTCAGAGCTCCAATCCCCTTTCCCACTACCAAGGTGACATCACTCCCAATTAGGTCCCCTTCCAGCTGCTCCTCACCCAGGTGACGGCCTCCAGCACTGAGTAGGGGGGCACCAGGCCGGGCAGGGGCTGCTGCCTCCCTCCTTGTTCCCGGCCATCCCGGGGCTGCCCATCCTGGCAGTCGGGCACTCTGAAACAGCCCGAAAACACCAACACTATGATGCCATTCTCGAGCTCAAACAGCCCCATTGGAGGGAGGCCTCCCTATGCACACACAGAAACACACAAAGACACACAGACATGCAGACACACACACACATGTACAGACATGTGGACACACATGCTTGCACAGACACATGCTGACACACATGCACACATACACATATGCACATGCAGATATGCACAAATACACATGCAGAGATACACACACATATACATGCAGACACACACGCACACACACTTACACATGCAGATACACACATATGCACACTCACACACACAGACACATGCATATAGAAAGACATGTGCACAGACACACACACATAAATGCATACTCACACACTTGCTCACAGACACAGGTACACACACACACACACAGGGACACACAGACATGCCCCGACACATTAACCTGACACACACACTGACACACACAGTGATACACACTCATACACAAATGCACACACACATACATGCACACAGACACACATATGCACACTCACATGCACACTCACACTCCTGACACACACAGATGCACACGCACATCTGTGCACATTCAGCACTGACACTCACAGACAGGTACGTACACACAGACACATGTGCACACACACACATGCACGGACACACATGCACACTCAGACGCCCCCCGACACATGCAGGCACACACACAGCTGCACACGCTCACACACGCGCACGCTCACACTCACATGCACACACAGACACGCATGTGCACACTCACACATGCAGAGACACATTCACACACACACTTTCGCAGGCACACTGACTCTCACACACTTGCACTCATACAAATCCACTCACACATACACTCACACTCCCCCCCAGCTACTAACAGTCGCACACTCACACATACACACTCATGGACACACATGTGCACACTCACTTTTACACTCACATACACGCACGCACTCTCACAGTCACAGTCACACACACTCTCCCCCTGCTGCCCTCACCCCTCGGGGCCCCGTGCGGCGCAGACGGGCCGTGGGGGGTGCGGCCGGCAGCACCCCGGGCCGAGGCCCAGCAGCCGCCGCCACATGCCGCGCGCCGCCGAGAGGCGCCGGGCCGAGCCATAGAGATGGCGGTGCGGCCTAGGCCGCGGGGGAATCCCGGAGCGATCCTGCGGTGCAGAGACGACGGAGGCGGCCGCGGCCCCCACTCCGGGCTACGGCGGGAGCGAAGCCCTCGGAGGTGAAGCGTCGGAGAGCGGGGACGGGCGGCCCGGGCCTGTCAGGCGAGGGGGGATAGAGCGGCGCCTTTACCATAGAGGGGAGCTAGAGAGGCGCCGGTACCATAGAGATAGATGGCGGATAGAACGGCGCAGGTACTATAGAGGTAGACGATGGATAGAACGGTGCCTCCAGCGGAAGTGGCTGAGCCGCGCTGGGAGGAGGGGGAGGCGAGGCTGAGGGAGAGGGGACAGAGGGACCCGGGGCCGAGGGGTCAGCGGGTGTGAGGGGACAGTGGGGCTGAGAGGTGGCAGAGCCGAGGGGATAACGAGGCTGAGGGGGCAAGATGCTGAAGGGGGTCAAGAAGGGGATGGGGCTGAGGGAGAGAGGGAGCTCAGAGGCACCTGAGGCTGAGAAGAGGACGGGCGAGAGGATCCTGGTGCTGAGGGAGGGAAGGATGGAGGGAGGTGAGGTGATCCCGTGGCTGAGGGGGGTCTTGGCGTCTCCCGCGCCTGGGGGTCCCTGAGGCGTTCTCTGAAGGCAGAGAGGTCCCATCTAGGTTTGGATGCCCTGGGGAGGGTCCCTGGGGAACCCCTGTACCTCGGGGCAGGGAATAAACCCCCCTTGGAAAACATAAGCAGGTGGGGGAAGCTGGCTGTGCTGCAAGTTTGGGGTTTCTGGGAGCAGCCCCCAAGGCCAGGGGTGAGCTCTGGGGTTAGGGCTTACAGTGCAGGGACCTAATTAGTAGTGAAGTACACCCAAAGCTGTGATTACCTAATAAATGGTGCCTCTCCTGGTCCAGAATGGCTTGCAACCGCGGGTCAGGTGGGCATTTGGTTGTGCTGCAGTCAGGCTAGACAAGAAATTGCACACTGCAAAGTACTCTTACAGAAAAAAAGTAATTTCAGGTGTGATCAGAAAGTCAGTTAATCTTCCTGTAATCAGTGATGTGCTTAATTATATTTGGGAAATGGGTATATACGTGGAACATTTGTGAACGGAGGTGTGTAAAAAATGCATTAAGCTGCGGTTACGGTTTGGGTTGTGCGTGAAGCAGCATCCACCTCTTGTCGGCAGCCAGCCTGAGCTGGTGATGGATCCTGCTCGCAGGGCTTCAGTCTGATTGCGTCTGTGTGTCTGTGCTGCAACAGGAGATGGCAGAGTTCCCAACAGAGAGCGTTTTGTGAGGGAAAGATGCTTCATGTTCTCCTTACCAGAGTGCTGAATATTGCCATCCCGCTGTCCAGCTCAACTCTGTACTTCCATGTTTATTTCTTTGCTGCATCAGCACAGAAATTCCTGGTCACTGGTAGCTCGTCTCATTCCAGGATACGACTTCTTTTTTCGCTGTTAATCCTTGTTATGGTCTTGGAGTTCTTGTTCAGTATTATCCGTGCTTTATGCTTGGCTGGCTGCAAGTTTAGCTCCAAGTGTGGCTTTCCAGGAGATACATAATCGTTCTCTTTAATCACCCTAAATGCTTGCTTTAAATTACTGAGTTTCTTTTTGTTTTCTATAGCTGTTTTTTTTTTTAAATTTTTTTTTTGCAGTGTCTTATGGGACACAAATCCTTTATCCTTTTCACCCCAGATTTGGCTTAGTACCTTAATTACAAAGTCATTTAGTTGTCTGTTTTAGTAAATGTGTCTGTAATTGTCTTATGTTAGCAGACTGGTGTTTCCTAAGCTACTAGTTTGTTTGGGAATTAAAATTACATGCAAAATAGAAAGATCAACATCTCCATTCTATAATCTTGCTTTAATTTTCTCGCTCATCAAGTTGATATCAGTAATTAATGCTCCAAAAACCTAAACTGCAGTTGTTGGTATTGATTCTTCCAAAATCTTCTAGGCTAATCACTGTAGTTTTAGTGCTTTTAGCCCTCATTTCTTGTCATAGTATTATTGAGTGGTCTGGGTTGGAAGGGAGGGACCTCAAAGCCCATCCAGCTCCAACCTCCCTGCTATGGGCAGGGACACCTCCTACTGGATCAGGTCGCTCAAAGCTCCATCCAGCCTGGCCTTGAACATCTCCAGGGATGGAGCTTCCATGTAATATTGAACACCTGGGCCGGGGCCTCCCCACCCTCACAAGCAAAACATTTCTTCCTAAGATCTCATTCTCCCCTCTTTCAGATGAAAACCATTCTCCTCATCTTATCCCTGCCCTCCCTTATCAAGAGCAGCTCTCCAGCTTTTCAGAATCCCCTTTCAGTACTGCAAACTGCTCTAAGGTCTGTCTGCACCCTTCTCCAGGCTGAACAACCCCAACTCTCACAGTCTGTCCTCGTACAGGGGGTGCTCCCGCACTTGGATCATCTCCATGACCTCCTCTGGACTCACTCCAACAGCTCCATGTCCTTGTGCTCAGGCCTCCAGAACTGGATGCAGGGCTCCAGGTGGAATCTCACCAGGATGGAGCAAAGTCCTCAGCCCTTTGGTGTGTGTGGTCCTTTCTGTCCTCTGTGCAACCAGCAAGTCAATAGCAGAGCTAATCTCTTTTGATTCATGCTGAGGATGCCAGAGGAGTCGAACAATGTTGATTGTTGAAATAAGGTGCATCATCTACTCTGGAGAAGGAAAATGGCTGGATGAGGATGAGACAGGAGGGGGATTACGAGAGACAAGGAAGGGGGCTGTCCACAGCAAGAACAAAGCTGAAGTAGCAAAAGGTCGGAGGTGTAGGCTAGCGAGAAGCAACGTGGCTGAAGGAGTGGTTGCTGTAGGGAGGGATGGCTCGAGCTGTGCAGCCAGGGGGACAGCATGTTCTGTGGGAGGGCAGCTCCTTGAGTCTTCACAGCTCAGCTGGGTTGTGTCCTTGCAGCCTGCAGTCACACAGTGGAAAGGGCATTGAGGATGAAAAGACAAGAAGCCATGAGGGATTGTTGCAGGTGCAGAGTCTTGCTACAGCTTTTCCAGCTGTTCTGTGCACCCAAGGGTGCAGGGGGAGGTGGCCGNAGGCTGAGAGGGGAGACCTCATTGCTCTCTACAACTACCTGAAAGGAGGTTGTGGAGAGGAGGGAGCTGGGCTCTTCTCCCAGGTGACAGGGGACAGGACAAGAGGGAATGGCCTCAAGCTCCACCAGGGGAGGTTTAGGCTAGACATTAGGAAAAAGATTCTCACAGAAAGAGTCATTGGGCAGTGGAACAGGCTGCCTAGGGAGGTGGTTGGTTCACCTTCCCTGGAGGGGTTTAAGGGATGGGTGGACAAGGTGCTGAGGGACATTGTTTAGTGATTGATGGGAATGATTCGACTCGATCCGGTGGGTCTCTTCCAACCTGGTTGTTCTATGATTCTGTGATTCTGGAAACCTTGTCTTAAGCATGTGAAGGATGAGAAAGTGGGATAAGCCAGCATGGATCTGAGGACAATCATGCCCGAACCAGCCTAATTGCCTTCTGGCTGAGAGAACAAGAGGAGAGCAGTGCCTGTTGTTCACCTTGACTGCAGCATGGCCTCTGGCATGGCCTTCCATAGTATTGCCTTACCAAAGTGGTGAGGGGTGGATTGGGTAGATGGACTGTAAATTGGATGGAAAATTGCCTGGGCGGTTGAGCTCAGATGATGCTGTTCAGTGGGCTGGCACACAGAGTTGTACGAGAGGAGGGTGAGGAAACTGTTATCACACAATAATTTTAGGAAAATAAATACTTTGTTCCTTGGGGAAATAAATACTGTGCTCCGTAAGAAATATATTTTGGTGGAAAGGAGAAACTAGACTGGTTGTAGAAAGCAAGTTAAAAGCAAACATTGGGGTCCTAGGAGGTTATAGACATTCTGAGCCTTGTGAAATGCTTGTAATTGAAAGCACTCTGCTGTTCACTGGTTTAAACACCCATTAATGCCAGTCCCCCATTAAAACCCAGGCAAAATCAATGCATCTCCAAGTTCATACATCATAGAGTGGTTTGGGTTGGAAGGGACCTCAAAGCCCATCCAGTTCCACCCCTGCCATGGGCAGGGACACCTCCCACTGCATCAGGGGCTCCAAGCCCCATCCAACCTGGCCTTGAACCCCTCCAGGGATGGGGCAGCCACCACTGCTCTGGGCAACCTGGGCCAGGGCCAGTTCTTCGTTATTCCTTTGAGGCACATTTGTTGCTGGCACTTCATTCCTTGGGTGCTAGAGCCTTTTATTCTTGTCTCATAGTGTCTCATACTCATCTTACAGTAAGTTAGGTTTCCATCTGCATTTCTCTTTTCCTGCATCTGGAACAAAGTAACTTAGTGGAACACGTAGGCTTTGATACGCAATGCTTTTTTTTTTTTTTAATAAAGCCAGAAATTTATGGCTATGAACCCCCTGCCATGCAACTTTGACCAAGTATGCTCAAAATATTGTAATTATAGATGATCTAGTTTCACAGCTCAGAGACAAAGAAAATGTGTTTGTTTTACTTTATTAGATTCCTTATAATATGTTCATACAGAAACAAATGTGCATATACCTGCTCTGTCAATACTGCCAGCTGCAATTTATTAAGTCTTATAAATATTTTTCACTAGGTCACTGTGTTGTTGTGCAGAGATTGAGTGCGGGATCAATGCTGACGATGGGAAGCCTAAGTTTCAAAGTAAACAAGCTCATCTTTCTCTTAATAAGTTTGTAAGGGACAATTTTGAGGAAGCCTTAATTAATCATGGGCCTAAAGCCTCTCTTATTTCTGACAAAGAAATAAGAAAGAGAAGGCATCTGAGCATAAGCTGTAGCTCACGCTGCTGTTTCACTCCTCCCTGAATGCTGCAAAGCCCCTCAGTCCATCACTCTAATCCTGAGCCGGAGCTGGGAGCGCGTTTTGGGGCGATGTGTTGTTGCTTTGTGATGAACTAGGAGGCCCTGGGAGAATCTCTTGGTGTTGACAGCCCCTGACAGTAAATGTCACATGGATTGGGAGGGAGCTGAGAGCCTTCTGGTGACTGCTATGAGAAGAGACACGGTGACAGGAAACCTGATTGATGAGCCATGCCACAAGTAGAGGGAGCGCTGTGTGGTGATTGCCTCTAATTGAATGGTCTACGGAAGTTATTTCTGGGCTTCCTCTGAGCAGTGACACACACTCCAGAAGTGTTTTCACAGGGGAGGCCTACAGATTGTAGCCCTGGTACTCAACAACTCCCTGCGAACGCGGCGTTAACAGACTTTAAATCTTAACGGGCTCTTGTAGCTTCGTGCCCAGCATAGTAATTAAACAAACCTCGACGACTGGGGATGGTCAGTCATGCAATTACCTTTAGAAACGTCCCTTTGTCAGCTCGTGCCTTCTCTTTTCAGCGCTGTCTCCTTGTGGCTCGGCTGCGTGATCTGACAAGGCGGAGACGTTGATTATCAAGGTTCTTCCTGATCCTGACGATGCGCCTCTCTGACACGGGCTTGTCGCAGCCATGTCGAGCGCTGCAGTGATGCTCCTGGCGTCAAACAGGAATGTGAGACGTTATATCCCACTCACCCAGGAAAGCATCTGCTCGCACTGACCAATTAAATTGGCTTCTCTCTCATTAAAACCCTCGTGCAAGCTCTGGTATGTCACAGATCTTTAAAATCTCCATTATGAATTCCACTTTCTTCCGGGTATTTTTAGCTTATACTTGAAGAAATGATTATTGTCTCTTGCACTTAAACATATCATTTTGGGCTCTGCAGACATCTCCTCTGGGCCATATTCAAAGACTTGAGCTGCTGAATCCATAGGGAGGATTTCAACGGGGCTCTAAGTGCTTGGACATCGGAGCTGTGCAAGAAGGAAGAGAGATTCAATCCCTCCCCCCTTCCCTTTGGTAAGTCAGGAGCACATCCCATACAGATTTACTTGGTTGTGCCAATTTAATGTGATTTCTTCTGAGGGCCAGGAACCACTCAAGGGTGGCTGACAGGTTTTATCAACAGAATGGAAACTGAAGTGATAAGGTGAGAGTTATTGACCTGATAACTAACAAACAGAAAAATTCAGTGTCCCTGAAGCAAAATATTGCGCTCGGCAGGTAAGGAAAAGATGGCAACAGCTGTGGTCTTGTCAGTGGGTGAGAGTGTGCTTTAGTGGAGAGGAGCGGGAGGTGAGCTGTGAAAACAAACACATCCAGTTTGCTACAGACTATTTCCCTCTATTACTTTTAATGAGAGCTAAACTCCAAAATGCACAGTGGGACAATAATATTTTAGATAGAAAAGAACTCTTCGTACAGCTCCTAAATTCTCGACACCCGGTTGCAATTAAAATGATTGTTTGCCTGTTATTAATAGCTCGCCAGCAGTTTAAGGCTGTTATCAGGTGTGGGACCGGTTGGCCCCAGCCGCTGCGCAACTGAATGAAAAGTAGTGCTGTCCTTGAAGGGGCTGAGTTAACAACCCGAGCCCACGGTGCTCAAAGGAGTTTGAAAAATGAGAGACATGTAAGAATGTGAGAGGAGCTCACTGCATCACTGTAGAGGCGGCCAAGTGGCAGGGCTGGGTTGCCCTAGTCAGAAAATGCTTCCTACCTGGATTTTTTATTTGTTTTAATTCTGAAGTCGTAGCTTGGGGAGGGCAGATGGGAAAGAAAGTGGAGACATTTAATGAATTATTGTTTAGAAGTGATGGACACAAAAAGTACTGTTGAGTACAGCAGACTTATCTGGAGTTCTGGAATCCTCAGAACAAAAGAACATGGAGCTCTTGGAGCAAGTCCAGAGGAGGCCATGGAGACGATCTGAGGACTGGAGCATCTCCCATCCAAAGACAGGCTGAGAGAGCTGGGGTTGTTCAGCCTGGAGCAGAGAAGGCTCCAGGGAGACCTTAAAGCAGCTTCCAGCACTGAAAGGGGCTCCAGGAAAGCTGGGGAGGGACTCTTCGTCAGGGAGTGCAGGGATAGGATGAGGGGGAATGGTTTTTCAGCTGAAAGAGGGGAGATTGATTTGAGATATTAGGAAGAAATATTTTCCTGTGAGGGTGGTGAAGCAGCGGCACAGTGATCCATTGGAAGGTGTCCGTGCCCATGGCAGGGGGGTGGAACTGGATGGGCTTTAAGGTCCCTTCCAACCCAAACCATTCTGTGAATATACATACACTTCTGTTTCTCCTTTTTCCCCTTGTTTTTTTTGCCTGGAAGCACACCAAGACTGTGATGAAGCCTGGCTGTCACAGTTCTCACACATCCCTTGAAACTTCTGTCAGAGAGAATATGAAGGCTGCAGTGGCTGAACAAAAAAACAAGAAACAGAGCTCTTGGATGATGTCCGTCTCCCCTTGCTGGCACCCGGCCTGCTCAGGACAATTGGGAAAGAAATGGCAAGTGATCACTTCCTATTCAACTTCTGCATGCTGACTGTGTTTGTATTTCACACGGAGGCCGTTCTTTACTCACCGTGTTTGTCATTCTGCTCTGTACCTTTTCTATTTCCTCTTACAATTTCTTTCTGCTTTGTTTTGAGGTGAGAGTACCAGAACTGCACTTGATATTCCAGAAGCAGCTGGCCCATGAATTCATACAGTGGCAAAGTCAGCCTTGTCTCTTCTAAGAATTCCAAATTCTTGATTTTCTTTTTGTGACTGCTCTTGAGGAATGAGGTGCTATATTCATTGAACTCGCTTTTAGAACGTCAAGTTGCATTCCCTAAATTGTGCAGACTAGTTTCGAGCTCATGGCCCTGCGTGTAAAGGTAGCACTGCTCTTCAAGGATAGCCAGATTATAGTTGTCAGGGTGAAAATGTGTCTTCCACTTTATCATGAGGCTACTCAGTGTCTCAAGATCTTTACGTTTTTGTAGTAAATATTATCCTGATTAATCCAGTTTTTATCAGAAAACTTGGCTATTCCAGCTGCTTTCCAGATCACTTCTGAACACGTGAAACACCACAGACCTCAGTCCCCATGGGACTTCACTGATGATTGTCTTCCACTGTGAAAACTCATCCGTTAGTCTTATCTTCTTTTCCCCAATATTAAACCATTATTTAACTCTGTGAGATACTTACCTGTAGTTCCTGGCTGTTTTGTTTATTTAAAAGCTTTTGATATGATCTTCAATATCTGATGTTTATGGAAGCTTGGGGTTAGTTGGAAATAGAGGGAAAATTTCTCAGCTGCATCTCTGTTATTTACATGCTTTTGACTCCTTCAAAGGATTCCAGCAGATTCAGGAGGCTTAGGTTTCTTTTACAGAATTCGTGTTTACTTTTCCTTAATGTTTTACTTTTATTCATGTGCTTACTAATTCCGTTCTTTACTGGAGCTTCAGCCAATATGGACATTAGACTTAATGATCTGTGGCTTCCTGAATGCTGCTGGATTTACTTCTGAAAACTGATTTCTTATTAGTTCCCTTCCAGTCTCCTTTGGTAATCACAGCAGTTTTCAGCAAATGTTACGTACCAAGGGTATTAGCTCAGATGTTTAACATTCTGTAAGGGTCTCCCACGAATATCACCCGCGCCTGGCGATTTGTTGTTCTTCATCTTGTCTGGTTTGGAATCTACTGTAAAAAAACCTTAAATTAAGACAATTCTGTGAATATGTTATAGACATTGGCCGGATTTCCCAGAGCAGTGGTGTCATTCCCATCCCTGGAGGTGTCCAGGGCCAGGCTGGATGGGGCTTGGAGCAACCTGATCCAGTGGGAGGTGTCCCTGCCCATGGCAGGGGGTGGAACTGGATGGGCTTTTAAGGTCCCTTCCAACCCCAACCATTCCATGATTCTAGGTTGTTGATTTCAGAGTTTCTCTGAGATTCTCCAGGACAACAGAGATGTTTAAAAAGAGCCTTCGGGATATTTTTGCAATGGCATTTTCTTTTCCAAGTGCTTCCTTCTTGCCCATGTATCTCACTGGCTCTCATGAGCTTCTTACTCTTGATGTGCTCAAGAAGGATTTATTACATTTTTTTTCAATTTCTTTAGCAAACTACTTCTAAACTCTTCCCTCAGTCTATGTTATTGGGCTTTTACATTTAGTCTGCCAGAATTTATGTTCTTTTAGTTTTCCTTTTTCAGACGCAACTTCAGCTTTTTGCAGGATACCTTTTAACTTCCAACAGCCTCCCTGATCCTGCTGTTTTATGATGCTAGCTTTTTGTTTTGCTCTCAAGTCTTTTCTGACAGGTTATATGCATTTGCTTTGAGCTTCCAATATAGAATCCTAAAATAGTCTACCTGCCATCTGAAAACATTTTACCTTCCTGGCTGCCACTCTGAGCAATTTTTTAAACAAATTTCCTCATTTTTGAATTTCCATTCTTGGGAATCAAGCACAAGCATGTTTGCCAACATTTCTTCATTTCAGAGTATGCAGTCATGAATTAGATAAAAGGATTAAGGGTTTTTGGCCAAGCCTTTAGGAAGGCTAGAAATACCAGCCGTTAACATTTCACTGAGCTGAATTTCACTAATTTCATTTACTGAGGAACAGGGAGGGAAGCATCTTGCCAGGGCTGGAGATGGTGGGAATTTCTGCCCTGGAACATCAGTTTCTATCTCCAACCTACAAGAGATAAAATGACAGGTAATTAGGGGGAAAAAAAAACCCGTTTGGGTTATGATTTTGTCACCACTTTGCTAAAGTCCAGCACTAACTAGCTGGAGTGGTTTTGGGCAGAGCACTTCTGATCTGGGCTGGTGGGAACCAGAGAGAGACAGCAGAGTCACACGGGCGACGTCCATTTCTCAAAGTAATGGACGTGGGGATGATCTGGTGGATCAGGAAGTCTGGAAGGGTGATGTGTGAATGCAAGCAGTTCTGCACTGTGATAATGCTGGAGAACTGAAAGCTCAGACTGCTTCATGACTTCAGTTTGCATGTAGCAAAGTAATAGAGTCATGGAATGGTTTGAGTTACAAAAGGAACCTCAAAGATCGCCCTGTTCCAACCACCCCTGCCATGGGCAGGGACACCTCCCACTGGATCAGGGGCTCCAAGCCCCATCCAGCCTGGCCTTGAATTCCTACAGGGATGGGGCAGCCACCACTGCTCTGGGCAACCTGGGCCAGGGCCTCCCCACCCTCACAGAAAAACATTTCTTCCTAAGATCTCATCTCAACCTCCCCTCTTTCAGCTGAAAACCATTGCCCCCTTGTCCCATCCCTGGCCTCCCTGATCCAGAGCCCCTCCCCAGCTTTCCTGGAGCCCCTTTCAGTACTCAGAGACTGCTCTAAGATCTCCCCGGAGCCTTCTCTTCTCCGGACTAATCTCAGATAAGGCCTGACCACAACAGGATGGCAGCTGCAGCCAGCGGAGGCTGTTTTGCTCGCCGATTCTTTCCGGGTCTCTCCAATTCCAGACTACTGCTCACTGTGAGCTCCAAAGCTGCTCTGAAGCTGGTGGGGATAAACAGTCTTTGCCAAACAGGTGCTGTACTTCAGTGTGCGACTAAATCTTGAAAAACGTTTACTCAGAGGTTGAAAGGCACCACTGCTCAGCTACTGCAAAATTCATTTAAAGCCAGGGTGATCCAAACAAATGCTGGGTACAGTGCAACTGCTGGCTAGCATTGACTGCTTAGCAACGGTGAGAGTGATAGGGATACAGATGAATTGACTATTTTCTGAGCAAGCTGGGTAGGAACAGAAGTAATTAGCTGCTAGCTGATGAAAAGGCATGCTTAATTATTAGTATAATTATAGATATAGTAGTCCAGGAGTTATTCAGTAAAAGTAAGAAAGCCAATATGTTACAAAGAAGGTAATCACAATAGAAGAGAAAATGACAGCAGTGTGAGTTCCTGAGAAGAAATGTAGAGAATTAAGTTGATAAATCTGGTATCTTTTGGGTATCCACCCTCTGGCATATCAACTCAGTTTAACAATGGTGTAAGGGTGTCCAGGGATAACAAGGTCTGTGGCTTGTGTTATTTCTGATTTTATATAATGTTGATTTAACTGATTGTGTGCAGAGGAGTTGAGCTGTATTTTCATAAATCTCAAAACTTAGAATCATACAATAGAATCCACTAAGTTTGGAAGAGACCTCTAAGCTCATCCAGTGCAGCTGCCAACCCAACCCCACCGTGCCCACTAAACCACGTCCCCAAGTGCCATGTCTGCACAGTTTGTGATCCCCTCCAGGGATGGAGACTCCACCCTGGGCAGCCTCTGCCAGGGCCTCACCACTCTGTCAGTAAAGTAACGTTCCCTAATATAAACCTCCCCTGGCACAAATTGAGGCTATTTCCCCTTGTCCTATCACCTGTTACTTGGGAGAAGAGACCAGTACCCACCTCTGCAGGGAGCTGCAAAGAGCGATGAGGTCTCCCTTAAGCCCCCTCTTCTCCAGCTGAAACAGCCCCAGGTCCCTCAGCCACTCCTTGTAACTTGCACAACTTTCCAAGCATCTTTGTTCTCCTTTCAGCAGTACTGCAGCACAACCATTTAATTTGATAGATCCTGTGGGAAGCTGAGCTATAGCTGGTCCTGATCAATATTGGTAATTGATAATAATTATTTGATAAGACAGCACTGCTTTCTCTTGGCACCCTGAGTAAGTAATTGTGACTAAAAAGCAGTTGTGTCAGTCAGCTGCCCTGTCTGGCCAGTGCATCTTTAGCTGTTTTCCATGCCCTCTGGGGAGATGGCTGGAGGTAACAACCTTAACTGCACTGACAGAGGAATACGTTGTTAATAAAGTTTGCATAATCACTGAATTAGGTAATTTGGGGAAGATGTTTAGTGCATCTCTTCCTGGATCAGAATGGAAATAGGTACTGCTGGTCCTGCTTTTGTGCCAGGGACTGGGCTGGCTGCTGATGGCAGCAGCAGTGCTCTGGTGTCTTCTCTAAGAACCTGGAACTGACGTTATGCATGTATACAATTTTATCTAAAATTGTAGCAGTTTTAAAATCACGGCAGTGGAATGGGAGACTCTGGCACTGGCCGCTCTAATCTAAATCCTCTGAGACTGAGAATAGTGGTGCCAAATGATTACAAACTCTTTTGCCCATCGTGCTGGTTAGAAAGGAAAATCAAGATACAAAGATTTGATTGAATTACTATTTGAGGACTAATTATTAAAATGGCTTTTGATTAATGAGTTGCGAGTCAAGCTGGTTTGGCAAATAGTATTTTGATAAGGTATTTGTAAGACAGATAGTCTTCAGATGGTAAGATGAATGTCTAACAGCGTAACCCTAATGATGATGTTAATGCAGGAATGATGTAAATGTGCATGAGCAATTACTGTATGAAGTCACTGGGGTACAGCAGGACAAATCGAGTACGGATAAACGCTAATCAGCATCAGCTGAGCACAGAATCACTGAAAAGTGAAGCTGGAAGAAATCTCAGCTGATTATCGTAGAATAATGGAATGGTTTGTGATGGAAGGGACCTTAAAGCCCATTCAGTTCCACCCACTGCCATGGGTAGGAACACCTCCCACTGGATCAGGGGCTCCAAGCCCCATCCAACCTGGCCTTGAACCCCTCCAGGGATGGGGCAGCCACCATTCCTCTGGGCAACCTGGACTGAGGCCTCTCCATGCTCATAGAGGAACATTTTTCCCTAAGATATCATCTCATCTCAATCTCCCCTCTTTCAGCTTAAAACTCTTCCCCTCATCCTGTCCCTGCACTCTGATAAAGAGCCCCTTCCCACCTTTCCTGTGGCTGCTTTTGGTACTGGGATGCTGCTCTAAGATCTTCTTGGAGCTTTCTCTTCTCCAGCCTGAACAACCCCGACTCTCCCAGTTTGACCACTCAATCTTCTTCTTCAACAACAGAATCGGATCTGCTTGTGACATTCTTGCCTTATTCAGAACTGTTGCGTCTCTTCCATTTTGTAGTAAAGTTTTATCTGCCACAGGGCTGTTACTGCACCAATGCCGACTGTCAGGACTGTTACTTCATCCCTCCATGGTCGTCTCTCGTTTGAGCACTGCCTGTGCTCAGTCTCTTGATTCAGGTCATGTTTTCCAGACCTCTAACTGTTATTGTTATTCTTGCTGCCTAGCCTGCCAACCTTTCTTGAGTAGATGTACCCACGACTGGATATGCCTTGGAACTGAGCACCGCAAACAGTCCTGTGAGATGTCTTGCAAGTAATTCTTCTGTTAATATCTGTGTAGTGTTTTCTCTTTGCTCAGGACAATAACCCCGGTTCAGCCTGTGATCTAACAAAACCTTTGGATCTCTTTTCTTCCCCCAGACTGCTTTTTGCCCTGCTGCTGTTTATCCTGTGTTTGTGCACTTTCCTTCTGCCTAAGTTAAAATGCTGTGCTTTTTACGATTGAGATGACTCCTATGGCTATAGACAACTTGTCCAAGTTGTCAAAAGTTTTTAATACTGCTATCCCCCATGTATTTGTAGCCACTCTTCGCAGATTTAATCTTGGCAGATTTAATAAACACACAGTCCATTCCCTCATCCAGGCTATCAATAAAATATTGAATGGAACTTATGAACAGCTGAGTAACTGTTCAATTTGTCCTTTAGATTTCACACTGATCCATTGGAAACTGCTCTCAGAGCACGGATTCCAACCAGATTTGTGTCATGACTTCAGCCAGGGTGTTCTTGCAGTCTTGTCTGTTGTGTGGGACAATGTCACAAGCATCGATGACATTGAGGGATGTGGTCTCTGCTGCTTCTTCCTTATCCACAAAGTCTCATCCGTTGGAAAGCAAAATTAGATTGAGCCAGCTTGTTTTGTTCATGAGGAATTCATGTTGACAGGTTCTCATCTTCTTATTAGTTTCTGTGCACCTAGAAACAATCCAGTTTTTCTTCTCCTGGATGTTGAATCTTTTGATTTCTTAGTTATTCTGTTTGTCTTGTAGGAGGTGGCTGCTAGTGGTTTCTGTTGTTTGCAAGTGTAAGAACTTTGTGAACAGTTGTGAAGGCAACAGATACAAACTTCTCACCAGGAGAAGCCCTGTGCCAAATGGGAAATGACTGAAAAAGCACAGAGACAAAAAAAGGTCCTCAAGAGAGTGGTGGGAGGAACACTTAACAAAAATGATACTTTATTTCTGTCTGAGAAGGCTCCAGGGGACCTTTAGAGCAGCTTCAAGTACTGAAAGGGGCTCCAGGAAAGCTGAGGAGGGGCTCTTGGTCAGGAAGTGCAGGGACAGGATGAAGGGGGAACACTTTTAAGATAAAAAGGAGAAATTGAGATGAGATCTTAGGAAAAAGTGTTTTCCTGTGAGGGTGGGGAGTCCCAGGTGACTCAAGGCAGTGGTGGCTGCCCCATTCCTGGAGGGGTTCAAGGCCAGGTTGGATGGGACTTGGAGCAACCTGATCCAGTAGGAGATGTCCCTGCCCATGGCAGGGGTGGGACTGGATGGGCTTTGAGGTCCTTTCCAACCCAAACCATTCCATGATTCTATGAGAACATATTAAATTAAAGGGGACATTTCAGTTTAGCTTGAGAAAACTCTGAGCTGTTCAAACTGCAACTCTTAATGGTGTTGTAGAAATATGCTCAGAGTGATGTAAAAAAAGCTGGGAAACCTTAACTTTGTTAAGGGTTGTATTGACTTCTTTGCTTATAGTAGATTGGTAGTGGATGTCTAAGAAAATAGAAACAGAGATTAGACTAAATTTCATAACCTTCTAACCCAGCAAGCCTGGGCCTCCTCAGCAGAGTGTTTCCTGAACTCTAATATGTGCTCACTGTTGACACGAGCTTATTCGCAGAACAGAATGACCTTTGCACAGCTTGGCGAGAAGCATGTGTGTGAGAAGTTTTAGTTTCTCCTGTTCCGTGCACCCACCTTACTAAGACAAGGTGTTATTCTTTACTCTGCTGGAGTGTTTGATACTGTCTGCATGGGTATTAATATGAACACTCCAGTATATGAGTCAAGGAATAAAGAGCAGGTATTGCATTGGTACGAAGCATTTGCTGGTTTTCAGAGGCTTTGTTTTTGCCTGAATTCAGTATTGTAAAGGGCAAAAACCCACCACCAAATAGATTCATACCTGTGCCGTGCGTTTACGAGCCTTTGGGTCAGCGCTGTTTCTGCTGCGCACTTTGTTACGTAGGGTTATCATAGCGGTTGCGCCTTGAACTGCTTTGAAGATAGAACTGCTGGCAGGGGGTGGAAATCAACAGTGTCATTGAGCTGCCAAGTGGAGGCAGATGTATTCCGCACTGGCAGCAGGAATTTTGATGCGTGAGCAGGGTCCTGCTATGCCTCTTGCGTCTTTCATCCCTTTTTTCACCATCTTCTGCAATACAGATTCCCTTCTGCTTCCTGCTCCCGTAAGCTTAAGGAGCTGTAGAGGTACTTCGGAAGTCATTCACGTGTGGAAAAGTGTTCCTACTTTCTGGCATCCTTTGGTTTTTGCACATACCCTCCCCGGACACAGAAAGGGTCATTGGGCATTGGAACAGGCTGCCCAGGGGAGGGGGTTGATTCACCTTCCCTGGAGGGCTTTAAAGCACAGGTGGATGAGAAGCTGAGGGACATGGTTTAGTGTTTAATAGGAATGGTTGGACTCGATGATCCAGTGGGTCTTTTCCAACCTGGTTTTTCTATGATTCTATCATTCTATGATTCTATGACACCCTTCGTAAGGTTGGAAATATTCTTGGTCATGAAATGGAGGCACATGTGAGTCTTCTGAGGACATGGTTGCAAGGCAGTGCTGTATAGATATTGTAGCAGTGAGGTGAAGATACGCTGCTGTCTCAACATGAGCTGGTACAGTGCACTTGCAGCCCTGAGAGCCAGTGGCATCCTGGGCTGTATCCAAAGAGTGGGACCAGCAGGCGAGGGAGAGGATTCTGCCCCTCTGCTCTGCTCTGGTGAGACCCCACCTGGAGCCCTGTGTGCAGCTCTGGAGTCCTGAGCACAGGAAGGACGTGGAGCTGTGGGAATGAGTTCAGAGGAGGCCATGAAGATGATCCGAGGGCTGGAGCCTTTCATACAAGGACATGCTGAGAGATCTGGGGTTGTTCAGCCTGGAGAAGAGAAGACTTTGGGGAGATTTTAGAGCAGTCTCCCAGTACTGAAAGGGGCTCCAGGAAAGCTGGGGAGGGGCTCTGAATCAGGGAGGGCAGGGATAGGATGAAGGGAATGTTTTTCAGCTGAAAGGAGGCGGATTGAGGTGAAATCTTGGGAAGAAATGTTTTGCTGTGAGGGTGGGGAGGCCCTGGCCCAGGTTGCCCAGAGCAGTGGTAGGTGCCCCATCTCTGGAGGTGTTGAAGCCCAAGTTGGATGGGGCTTGAAGCAACCTGATACTGCGGGAGTTGTCCCTGCCCATGGCAGGGGTGGGACTGGATAGGTTTTAATGTCCCTTCCAACCCAAACCATTCTGTGATTCTGTGATTCTTCATCGTGAGGATGTTTGAGTGTTCACTCTGGGTGACTTCCCCTGCAAGGCAGCTGTTAACACATTACTACGAATTGGTTTGGGAAAAAAAAAGATTAAAATTGCATAAGTAGATAAATTTTAAAGAGGCAAAAGTAATAATGACATTAAAACTGGCTGAAAGAACTGAGCTACAGTAACAATGGAACATCTTTAAATGGGTAGCCAGGAAAGGGTGCAGGGAGACGTGCTGCTTGGAGATCACAGAGGCACCTAAGCTTGACAGTTTCTATGACTGCATGAAACAGAAACACAGCCAACCCCCCACTCTCTCCCAGTGTATTATGCTGCACAGAAATCGGCTTTAGTAACACATTGCTGAGGAAAAGACTCCCACTATTTAGTATTCGTTATAGATGTCGTTTTTCAGATTGCAGCACAGCCGTGTAAACAAGCTGCGCCGGAGGAAGAGAGGACAAGAGCGTTACTCCACGTTTTGATTCATTCCTTGTTGATATTCCCTACCTACACAAACCTACAGTAGCCTCAGCTTTAGGAAGGGAAAATAACTCTCAAATCACCAGCTTTTTTCCGGTATTCTTGCAGGGAGGCAGCACAACAGGAGGCAAAACAGGATTCTTGCAGTAGGGCTGGCGTGTGGCTCCCTTGTGAGGCTGAAACATCTGGTAGATTTGTTTGTGCGAGTTGTCGTGGATCTGCAGGCTTGTGTAGGTTCTGCCAGCAGCCTGCTTTCTGTCCCATTTCCAGCGTATTTTAAACCTCGTGTGCGGGAAGGGGAACCTTCCCCATGGAGAGGGTGCTGCTGTGCTGTATGTCTGCGAGCAGAAAGCTGCCAGGACAGACCAGGACCCTGAGTTCCCTGAGTCTCACCAACTGCTTTCCCATCCTGGTGTGGATGAACCAGCCAGTGCCAGAGCGCCTGGAGAGCTTCCCTGCTCGCCCTGACAGAGAACAGTGCATGGCCCGTGTGGCATCCCATGGGAGCTGGCCCCTCTCTTTTTTGGTGTAAGATCATTTCTTCCAGGAGAACTGGATGCCAGCCACCCAGAAATGCAGCACGGCTTTTCCATCACCCGTGAATCATTAGTCGCTGCAAGCTATGAGGATTGCAGCAGAGGTGGGACCCGTGGTGTAGGGAGGTTCGCCCCAGGTTCCCCCCAGCCTCCCCAAAGCCTGCTCAGCAGAGGAGAGCTGCAGTGTGCTCAAGAAAGGCCACATGTGACAGCTCTGCTCCGTGCACGCTGCCCGAGTGAGTGCAGACAGCCTGTAATAATGGAAGGTCTTCCCAGCTCCGCTCTCTGAACAAGTGAGTTCACATTGTTCTGCTGACACAGGCACGTTCCTGCTTTTGAACCTGATTCCTCCTTTGGGAGCTGCTTCTCCGTCTTCCCTACCTGTCTTTTACCTGATACAGACTCCTCACAGACACTTTCAAAAGGTGCTAGAGATTCCTCTGCCTCCTCATCCAGGTCCTTGCTCCCTGTAGTGCCCTGGCAGAGCCTTCCCCCTTCTCCTCCTCCCAGCTGGAGATGTTAGGTGTCCTCTTTACTCCAAAGCCTCCCTTTGTAAACACCATGGTGGATTTTTCTGTCTTTTTTTTCCTTTTTTTTTGGAGGGGTTGGTGACAGAGAATCTTAGGAGTATTTGATTTTTCCCTACAACTACCTTACACTTAAAAATGGGACCTACTCAAAAACGTAGTTGCTTCTTAAAAGGAAATGAAAAGCAGCTGCTAGAGAGATGCAGAAGATGAGAAACTAGATAAACCCACCCGATTTGAAGCTCAGAGCAATATATCACTTAGTGAAATAATTCTACAAGGGACCAAAAAGGCAATATCCTAACAATGGAATGGAAGAGAGTATCCAAAACCTGGGATTTCTAAGCAAATAAAGAAACTGGGTTTTTTTTTAAAAAGCATTAAAGCATCAACTGTGAAGCTCAATCTACAGGGCAGGCAAGGGAAAATATTAAGGTCCAAACTCACTAAAGGAATAATAAAAATGTTAGTAAAAATATTTTCAAAATTGTCAAAATCAGGTTCTTTTTTTCCAGAGGTTTAGTGATGGAATCATGGAATGGTTTGGGTTGGAAGGGGTCTCAAACGCATCTAGTCCAACCCTCTGCCATGGGCAGGGACACCTCGCACTGGATCATGTTGCTCCAAGCCCCATCCAACCTGCCCTTGAACCCCTCCAGGGATGGGGCAACCTCCTTGAACACCAGCTTCTCCAGACAACCTGGGCCAGGGCCTCCCCACCCTCACAGTAACAAATTTTCAAAGATCTCATCTCAATCTCTCCTCTTTCAGCTTAAAACCATCTCCCATGTCCTATGGTCAACAGATGTAAAATCTAAATAGATGAAAGCTGCTGTTAAAAAAATAGACTGAGGCTTTTTGTTTGTACTTGCTGTGGTTGAGGGAGGCTCTTCTCCCACGAGAACTGAACTTATGGGGACAAGTGTAAGGAACTGTCTCAAATTAAGTGACATTAAAATGCATTTTAGGACTAATTGGTAAGATGGAGAGTCAGAAATTGCCCAGACCATATGGTAATCACTCAGGAGCTCTGGAGGAAAACAAATATGCAATTATGGAGCTACTATGGTGTGTAACCCATCACTTAAATCAGTCTCCCTGCAGGAGGGATGGAAGATGGTAAATGTGACAACAGTCCCTGTAAAGGTCCCCAGGAGCGAAGCAGAGAGTGGCAGGCCGTTGCACTGGAGTCTGCACTGAGCAAGTGATGGAAGTTGGAAGAATAAAATGTCTAAATAGAGAAAATCCAGCATATTAGGGAAAGTTTTTTTTTATTTTCTAGTGAGAAACCACGTTTCACAAATTTGATAGAACTCTTGAAAGGGTCTTGAAGATGCAGCTAGGATGAGCTGGTCATACAGAGGTCATTAAGGTGGCCACGAAAGTGGTCCAAGGTCTGGAGCACCTCCGGTACAAGCACAGGCTGAGAGAGTTGGGGTTGTTCAGCCTGGAGAAGAGAAGGCTCCAGGGAGACCTTAAAGCAGCTTCCAGTATTGGAAGGGGCTTCAGGAAAGCGGGGGAGGGACTCTTGGCCAGGGAGGGCAGGGATAGGATGGGATGGGAGGGAGCAGTTTTCAGCTGAAAGAGGGGAGACTGAGATGAGATCTCAGGAATAAATGTTTTGCTGTGAGGGTGGGGAGGCCCTGGCCCAGGTTGCCCAGAGCAGTGGTGGCTGCCCCATCCATGGAGGGGTTCAAGGCCAGGTTAGATGGGGCTTGGAGCAACCTGATCCAGTGGGAGGTGTTCCTGCCCATGGCAGGGGTGGGACTGGATGGGCTTTGAGGTCCCTTACAATCCAAACCATTCCATGATTCTATGACAATGACATAAGACATGCTAGAGCAGGTCTGACCAGTGGTCCTTCCATCTGCACTGTCCTCCTGTTGTCGCTGTGACCGTGATTTTATGAGTTTCACTCAAATCCCCCTTGCTGCCTTCTCTCTAGACTGAGAAACCCCTTTAGTCTCGCCTTCAAAGCAACAACTAGAAATCAATTTAGTCTGTTTGATCATTCTTCACAAAACTTGTAATTAAGCTGTAAAATCCCCTGCCACAGGATATTATGGATGCTCAAAGTTTACTTGTGCTCTGGGAAAAGTTAATGGAGAGAAGTTAGAGCATAACCTGGTAAACAGTAAACCCGAGGATTGTGGCTCAAGAAGTCCCAAGATAGGTATTGTTGAAAAACATAACGCTGTTCCGAGAAAGCACCGCTGCATGCTTGATATGTTCTTAAACTCCTTCCCCAGGCGTCTTTATTGAAAACCAGATGCTGCAGCAGAGGAACTTTCGATCTGACCCAGTGCAGCCTTTCTTGTGCTTTGTTGTGTTCCGTCAAAAGAAAATGAAATGTAGCTCTGAATGTAAACACTTCTGCTGGTAACGGCGAGCGCTGTACGGTGAGCGCTGAACTCCTCTCCCCACTTTACAAGCTAACAATGAATTTTTATTTGAATGCTAATGAAGATCTCGCTGCGATGCTGCCAGGGCTCATCTAGCAATATAAAGAGAAAAGCTACATGGTGGAAATGAAGAAAGGATCTTTATAAAGGGATGAGAATGTATTACAAATATTGATGTCTTTAACTACTCATAGGTCAAAACTATACTTAAAGGTACTAATGTAATTTGAAGCAGGTAAACAAGTAGTAAAAGGAGCGATTTCTCGCAGTTAATGCAGCTGTTATGATCTGGAAGAGAGAAATTTGTATTTCTTGCATGCCTTTAACTCCAAACGATCCACAGGTTGTCGTCAAAACGCAAATCTTTCCACAGCAATCTAATCTGTTCTAGATCTCTCTTCGCTTTTGGCTCAGAGCTGAGGCAAGCTGATTGTACAAATTTGTGCTGCAGTCTCCTCAAAAGAGCTGGTCCTTGCCAGGAGAATATTACATACAGTGCGGAGAGAAATGAACAGAGTCAGCTTGTTTAGGAGCGAACTGATGCTTACTCACAATACTGATAAGCCTGACATTTACTGAGAAGTGCCACAATTCTCAGTCCAATGAAAAATCCCAAGAGGATGCTTTTTTTTTCAGGGATGCCTCACATTCAATTGACTCAGGATAAGCTGGAGTCTTCTAAAGTATTTTACTCAAAGAAAAATAATCACGTGGAGCCCAACTCCACAGCTTTAATTACATACCGGCGTACCAGCCTTCCCTGGAACATTTGTTAATGATCGTGGTACATTTAATGATGCTCTACAAGTTGTCACTGCCTTATGTGTCATATTTCATTCCCGTAGTGTATTAAAAGCACTTATGCAAGAGTTCTTGATTGCAATTACAAAACTTAAATTTGGAATAATGCCACTGAGCACCTCCACGGAGAAGCCGAAGCTTGTAGTGAAATGCCCATTTGTGATACGGGGTGGTGTGTTGGCTGTCACTGCAGCCTCTGTATCTTGGTCTTTGCTTTGGCTCTCTGCAGCATCCACAATATCTGGCCACGTGGGAGTCCTCTGGAACAGACCCTGTCTGTGAAAGACTGTCAGAAGGCTTTGGAATGTTCAAGGAAATTGTACAAGAAGTTCTCTTTTGATCATTATAAAGATATGTTCAAGTAGGCACCAAGCCTGACAATATTCCATAAGCATTTGGCCAATGTCCTCAGACACATGATGTGAGCATTGGGGTTGTGAGCAGGGACACGAGCTGGATTCCTGTGGGTCCCTTCCAGTTCAGGGCATTCTATGAGTCTATAAATGAATGCTAAAATATTACTGATGCAAAATATTCATTACAGACACTGTAATAATTAGCTGCTACTGGATCATGCTCCTTATCTGTAATTCCGAGAATCACAGAATGATTTGGGTTAAAAGAAATGTTAAAGATCATCCAGTCCCACCCCTGCCATGGGCAGGGACACCTCCCACTGGATCAGGTTGCTCCAAGCCCCATCCAACCTGGCCTTGAACCCCTCCAGGGATGGGGCAGCCACCCCTCCTCTGGGCAACCTGGGCCAGCGCCTCCCCACCCTCATTTTAAAGAATTTCTTCTTAATGTCTGAATCTTTCCCCTTCCAATTCAAAGCCATTCCCCCTTGTTCTACCTCTGCCCTCCCTGATCAAGCCCCTCCC
This sequence comes from Piaya cayana, assembly GCA_013389865.1. Classification (NCBI taxonomy): domain Eukaryota; kingdom Metazoa; phylum Chordata; class Aves; order Cuculiformes; family Coccyzidae; genus Piaya; species Piaya cayana. The sequence continues at coordinate 86,197 of WAAB01011843.1, read as the reverse complement.
CAGCTTTCCTGGAGCTCCTTTCAGCACTCGAAGCTGCTCTAAGGTCTCCCTGCAGCCTGCTCTTCAGGCTGAACAGTCCCAACTCTTTCAGTCTGCGTTCCATTGTGCTGCTTTTCATGATCATTTTGACCAGCTTTCAATGTACAAAGCTGTTTCTCTGGCACTTTAAAACAGACAAGCAATCCAAAAAATGGCAAGGAATTTTCTGACAAAATTGTTTTTTCAGGGGTGAAAAAAAAATCTTATTTATCAAAACTTGAACTTTTCACAGGAACATATGTTCCAGATGTCAAGAGTTGCAAAATCCATCACTTCAGGTGGTAGTTTGTTCCCAAATTTAATCATCAATGCTGTTAAAAAATGTGTGTTTCATTTCTGGTTTGAATCACTTTCATTTTTCAGCCCTTAGTCTTTCTTCTGTCTCTGCTAGATTAAAAAGCGTTGGCTGATATTTCCCCCTTGTGAAAGTATTTATCGAATCACCACACAATTGAGCTGTTTAAGTTTGTCAGTTACATGTTCTTCTCTCCTCATAGACTTTTTATGGCTCTTTTCTGCCCCCAATCTAATCTTTCGACAGTTTTAACTGTGAACATCAGAATTAGATGCACTCGTGATGCGGTACCCACAGGTGGAACGGCTTCCTTGCTTCATAGGATCATAGAATCATAGAATGGTTTGGGTTGTAAAGGACATTAAAACCTATCCAGTTCCACCCCTGCCACGGACAGGGACACCTCCCACTGGATCAGGGGCTCCAAGCCCCATTCAACCTGGCCTTGAACCCCTCCAGGGATGGGGCAGCCACCACTGCTCTGGGCAACCTGGGCTGGGGCCTCCTCACCCTCACAGCAAAACATTTTTCCCCAAGATCTCATCTCAGTCTCCCCTCTTTCAGCTGAAAACCATTCCCCTCATCCTCTCTGTGCTCTCCCTGATCCAAAGCCCCTTCCCAGCTTCCCTGGAGACCCTTTCAGTGCTGGAAGCTGCTTTAAGGTCTCCCTGGAGCCTTCTCTTCTCCAATCTGAAAAACCCCAACTCTCAGCCTGTCCTTGTATTGGAGGTGCTCCACTCCTTGGATCATTTTCATAGCCTCCTCTGAACTTGTTCCCACAGCTCCTTGTCCTTCCTGTGCTGAGGGCTCCAGAGCTGCACACAGGGCTCTAGTTGGGGGCACACCAGACTGGAGCAAAGGGGCAGAACCCCCTCCTCACCCCGCTGGTCCCACTCTTTGGATGCAGCCCAGGATACAGTTGGCTTTCTCATCACCTCTCCCATTTTACCATGCTTTTACCCTGAGCATTTGTGAGAGCTCCTTGCCAGTTAAGACCTTCTAAGTCGAAACCGTTGCACTCCAAGACAGAGCTTTCTGTTTCATAGTCTCTGTTGGTTCATTCTGCCTTTTCTTGTACCTGTCATAGTATTAAGTAGAGAGCAGCCTCTCTTGCACGTTCAGGATCTAATAGTTCTGAACAGCAGTCATACTGTGTTTCTGTAAATTGCTTCTCTAACCTTTTTTCCTTTGTGCCATTATATCGATTTATTTATGAATAATAGAGGTCCCCATGTTTAGTATTTCACCTCTCAATATTAAGCACTCAGACTCCTCTCTCGGGTGATTGATGAGATAACTCAACTCAGATATTTACATTCTTACTGCCAGACAGTTGCAGTCTATCGTCTTTTCCAGTAAGAATTTTACTCTGGCTGGATTCCTTAGCACATTTTCTTTGATGTAAAAGAAATTCTTTCACTTTTATGAGTTATGCTCTCTTTTCTGTAGTTTATGGCCACAGACTGTGGCGTGCCACTGGCTTTGTCAGTGGGATTTACTGTTTTCTGCTCTGTCAGGATCTGAATATATTACTTGGGTTTTATTTATTCTCATAAAAGCTTTTACTTTATATCCATGAATTTATAGTTCTTAATTTGGGAGGCACCTTTGTTTAGCTCCTTAGACCAGTGTCATCCTCATGTAATAGGGCTTCACGTATGAGCTGTTCCCATCCCTGTGCTAAGCTTTTTCTCTGAAGTAGCTGGAAAGACACAGTATTTTTGTTTTACCAACCCGTAGCAATCTGTTTGCCTTAGCTTATGACAGATTTCCTGCAGCTCCCACTTAATTAAACACATCATATATGTTTTCCTTGTGAAAAGTCTGATTTCACTTTTGACTTTTGATGGAGACCATCATCTCCAGATCGCGTCGTCTTCCCTACTGCCTAATTGGAGTTGTGTGTGTAACTGGAGGGATTTCAGAGAACCTGTCAACAGTTCCCTGGGGCTAAATCGTCTAGCCAGCAGTCTGAATTTGCCTTCCAGGAGCCTTCGCTTCCATTTCTCTTAAAATCTGTGACATGCAGTAGGACCTCATGCTCCTCCCCATCACTCCACCTCGCTGTCTCATAAAAGACCCCTTCATGTTCTGCCTACAAGTTGGCAAGTCTCTGTCATCGCATGCGCAGGGGACGCTCCCGGTATTTGAATTCCCATCGGCACAATCGACCAAAAGTTCTCAGCTGAAAATGTATTTTCAGATATAGCTTTGCTGGAGTTGTCAGCTTGCTTTTCCTTGGCTGGGAGGCAGCCTCCTGCTATGTTAATACCACACAGTGCTGTGCTAAATTATCCATTCTATAAACCATCCGTTCTATCTAGCCATACTATCTTCTTCCAAGGAACAAGTGATAAGATGAGAGGAAATGGCCTCAAGTTGTGCTGAGGAGGTTTAGATTGGATGTTAGCAAAAAATTCTTCACTGAAAGGCTTCTCTGGCACTGGCAGAGGCTGCCCAGGGCAATGGTGGAATCCCCATCCCTGGGTGTTCAAAAGACGGGTAGATGATGTGCTCAAGGAACTGGTTTAGTAGTGGGCAGGTATGGTTGGACTTAGTGATCTCTAAGGTCTTTCCAGCCAAACGATTCCAAACGAGTCTAAATGTGCCCCTCTCCAGTTTATACCGGAGATCTTACAGTGACCTTCCAGTACCTCAAAGGGTCCTACAAGAAAGCTGGACAGGGACTATTCATAAAGGCGGTGGTGATAAGATGGCAGGGAAGGGGTATAACCTGGAGAGGGGCAGATTTAGACTAGACATTAGGAAGAATTTCGTCACCATGAGAGTGGGGAGGCCCTGGCCCAGGTTGCCCAGGGAAGTGGTGGCTGCCCCATCCCTGGAGGGATTCAAGGCCAGGTTGGATGGGGCTTGGAACTAGCTGATCTCTGAGGTCCCTTCCAACCCAAACTATTCTATGATTCTACTCTGGGTATGTGCTGAGAAAACTACATGGGCAGTGAAGGCAGTAGCAATTACAGAAGCATTAGTGACTCCCCTGGAAGCTTTTGGGAGGCAGGTGAGATCACTATAAAAAGTTTACTATTTTGAAAAAGAGGAATCAAGAAGTTAGAGACCTCTCTTCCCAGAAATACATCTGAAAAAATATTGCATGATCTATTTGAAGCAAATTGATATTAAAAAGTCAAGACATAGATTTACCAAGCATCAATCATATGATCTTACTCTAATTTCTGCCTTTGAGAAAATAATGTCTAGTAGATGAAGAGGAGGCAGCAGATGGGACATATTTTGCTTTAGGAAAGCTTTTGAAACCGATCCACATGATTCTCTCAGAAGCAGACTAAAGAAATATGGTCTGTATCAGTGTGCCCAGTATTTCTGGCTGGGCGAGACACTTACCTTGTTTCTGTATAAGGGAGAGACCATATGTTGCAGCCCGTCCTCTAATGCACAACGGTATCGTGCAAGCACGGAGAGGCCAAAGCTTCCTAGGGCAACGAGATTTATTGCGTATGTGCAGACAGCTCCCCACACTGCCATGATCAGAGGCACTAAGTGGGCTCCCACCAAAGGTGGCCTGTGTTGCACTCAAAATAGTCCATCCGGCAGGCAGCTCTCCCCGCTGCAGGCTCTATTCTGGATCCAGAAAAGAGCAAGGCAGACCACAGCCAAATTCGTTGCTCATTATTTAGCAGGTGCGTGATGTTTCTGTACTTGGGTGGCAGTGGTGCCCTGTCAGACTGGGAGATTGTTTTGATTGGAGTTCTTCTGGCATATGTCCTGGGCCAAGTTNGGCCCAGGTTGCCCAGAGCAGTGGTGGCTGCCCCATCCCTAGAGGTGTTCAAGGCCAGGTTAGATGGGGCTTGGAGCAACTTGATCCAGTGGGAGGTGTCCCTGCCCATGGAAGGGGTGGAACTGGATGGGCTTTGAGGTTCCTTCCAACCCAAACCATTCCATGATCCTATGATATGATTCCGCCATGATTTAACAAAGAACTTGCTCACAATATTTGTGTGTAAACCAAGATGCACTTTGAGGGTCAGGATCAGATTTCTAATGATCTTAAGAAACTGGAGAAAGCGATTCAGAAATCAACAGCAGGAAATAAAAAGACACAAGTGCCTTGTGCCACATTTATGAGAGAAGAAACAAACACCAAAGTATTAAAAAAGGTATAACTGCCTGCCTGGAGCAGCCAGGGAAAGAGAAGGGAATTGGAGAAAATAAATAATTAAACATGAGTGAGCAATCAGGAAAGTCTCGTGCTGGGAGGTGTTAATGAAATGCATTATTAACTCATGGGAGGGAGTCTCGTTCTCTTCAGTGCTGTTGAGGTCTTTGCTGGACTTTTTTGTCCGTGTTTAGTGCTCGAGGAAGCTGATGTTGTGGATGATGTAGGTGCTGATGACGGACGAATGAGTAGGAAAGAGATGTTGAAAGTTAAATCAGAGCATTATAAATTGTCACAGTGCCTGACAAGCAGATTCTCAGTCATTGGTAGTTTTTACAAGAGAGATAAGCTGTATAAATCACTGTGAAACAAGATCGCACACTAGGTTTTAACATTCAGAAGCAATGAGGTATCTTTATAGTTGACAGTTGTGGAAACTCACCAAGTAAGCATTAGCGCATGGTTCAAGATGGCAACTCCTCTTCAAGAGAAATAAGAAAATCCTTGTAATTTAGAAAAATGCAAGGAACTGAAATCAATAACATAGAGGAAGGAAATAGCAAAGAATGGGCTTTGCAATTAAAGTCCCAGCTAAGCAGGGCCCAGGAAAAATGGGCAATTGGATCAATAAAAAATGCAGAAATATATCCATATAAATGCTGTGACTCTGAAGCTTAAAAGAGGTGAACTGGGCTGTCTGATTTTAAAGGAAGTTATTGACATAATAAATGCCTCAGAAACTTGGCAGAAGGGTAGGAAGCTGTAGTAATAGGGAACAAATGATTGAGGAAGGCTGGAAAGGGGAACATTAGTGGTGAAGCAGTGGAGAGTATGAGGGATTGTCCCTAAATGAAGTTTCAGCAGAGGACACTTTGGAACAAATCGATAAAATGGGCAGTAAGAAACCACCGAGATAAGATGATACTCAATCAGGAGTTCTGAAAGACCTCAAACACTAGATTAAGAGAAAGCTAAATGTAGCATGAAAAGTGTCATCGAAGTTGACCACACTGCAAGAAGGATGGAAAGCGGCAAATGTGTCTTCAGCCTTGAGAAAAAGGCCTCCAGGACAAATGTGGAAACCCACAGTTCAGTAAATTTCACTTCCACAACTGAATAAGTGGGTAAAAACTACAATAATAAAGAAGAGAACCGGTAGACAATTTCATAAATGTGATTTATTTGGGAAAAGTCATTACAGTTCTTACAGAAGGAGGCCGTGCCTCATAAATCTGTTTGAACTCTATGAAGATGTCAACAAGCTTGTAGGTAAGGCTGATCTAGTTGATAAAGTGCGTACGGACTTCCAAACAAATGCCAATAAGTCTTTCTGCAAAGACTCTTAAAGTAGTTAAGCCGAGATAATAAGATGTCCTCTTGTAAGTAAATAAGATGGAGACAAAATGGGACAAAAAGTGAGGGAGAGGATCAGTTTTTGCACTGAAAGGAGCTCTACAGCTCAGTCATGAGACTGTTAGATTTAAGACCTTCGCTTTTCAATATCTGTGTAAATGATTTGGAAACGGAGACGAATCTTACAGTGAAAGGGTTTGCGGATGACACACAATTAGCTGACACAGTCAAATCTGACCCTGAGAAGAGAGGCAGATGGTTCTGATGGCAGAGTGTGTGTCAGAAATGGCATCTGAAAGTCACTGCTAATAAATGCAAAGTAGTTTGTCTGAGAATATACATATTCAATTATATATTATACTCACTCAATTATGGATTGAACATTACATTATTGTCACTCAGAAATGGAGCTGCCGTAGGATAACTCTGTGAAAACGTGGATGCAACGACTGCAGCAATAAAAAAAATCAAAGTGAATGAGAGAAATTTTTAGAAAAGGAAAAAAGGAAAAGAAAAAACACGATTATGTGATTATGTCACTGTATAAATGTTTGGCAAACCCACATATTGATTAATACGTGCAGTTCTGTTCATCCTGTCTTCATAAAGAATAGAATAGAGCTAAAAAGGATGGGTGGGAGTTATTTAGCTCAGAGATTTAGACACCTAAATTTAGGTTTCTACCTGTGGGTGTCAATCTATGAGGTAGATATCTAAACTCCAACACACAATCAAAGCTTTTTAATCTGAATTCCACCCACAGAAAGTGAATGAGTGCAGAATGGTTTTCATATCAGGAGGGGGAAAACAGTCAGGCATGGAATGGGTATCATGGAATGGTTTGGGTTGTAAGGGACCTCAAAGTCCATCCAGTCCCAATCCCCTGCCACCACAGGCAGGGACACCTCCCACTGCATCAGGGGCTCCAAGCCCCATCCAAGCTGGCCTTGAACCCCTCCAGGGATGGGGCAGCCACCACTGCTCTGGGCAACCTGGGCCAGGGCCTCCCCACCCTCACAGCAAAACATTTCTTCCTAAGATCCCATCTCAATCTCCCCTCTTTCAGCTGAAAACCATTCCCCTCATCCTATTCCTGCAATCTAGCTAGGAAGCAATGAGGAGGGGTTGGCTATTATTTTTAAGAATAGGAGAAGTTAAAGATACCCCATAAAATTATGAGGCATCAGGTCTGAACCAGAAAGTCATACATCCTCATATAAGTTATTATTAAATTGCAGAAGTTATTGCCAGAGGCTGCTGTGTAGGTCAAAAGTATAAACGAATTAAGAATTTCTGAAAGACTGATGGGAAGCCAGTGTCCTGCCAAAGAGAATTACGAAGGCTCATTCAACTGTCAAAAGCCAGGTGGAGGAAGGAAGGTACAGAGGGAAGACTCCGAGGCAGGTAAGTAGGACAATAAAGGCAATTTCTAGGGCCAGAACAGAGACCGTGAGTGAGAAACTAGTATGTGCCCCACCATTAGCTCTTCCTGTGGCCTGTGGGAAACCATGAAGAGCGAACCACATCTGGGATCTGAGGAGCAGAAAGTGCGATGTACTCCAGCATAGACTTTGGAGGAAGGAGAGGGAAATGGAGGGAGAAGAACCCTGTGCAGAAATTTTAGACAAGGGAGATGGATGATAGCTGTAGAACAACAACCATTACCATAGGTAATATCCACACAATGGAAACCAAAAGCAGTGTTGGTAGATCATGATCTTCAGCACCTTAGAGTTGACTGAATGAAGAAAATCCTGGCTGCTCTCCTGCCTGGGGCTTGAAATGTAGGTATAGAGTTCACTTGCTCAATCTGATCTTTACTAGAGCAATGTGCTAGCTATTTATGAAGTACTAAATTGCTAAAACCCTCATTCACCCCATCCTAACACCCTGGGTTTCATTGAGGTATCTCAGTCACTACTGACATTGCAGATGGGATCCTGAATGAAATAAATGATTCATAATAATAATATTATACAATACAATAATGTTATATAATATGTTACATAATATAATAACAATAATAATTATTAATGTGTAATAAGAAGAATAACTTTCTCCCAGGTGAGGGGTGATAGGACAAGAGGAAATGGCCTCAAGTTGCACCAGGGGAGGTTTAGGTTGGGTATTAGGGAAAATGTCTTTAATGACAGAGTGGTGAAACCCCGGCAAAGGCTGCCCAGGGCAGGGCTGGAGTCCCCATCCCTGGAGGGGTTCAAAGCCTGTGACCATGACACTTGGGGACATGGTTTAGTGGGCACGGTGGGGTTGGGCTGACGGTTGGACTGGATGAACTCAGAGGTCTTTTCCAGCTCTAATGATTTTACAATTCTACGAATGACCCAAACGTGGTCAGTTTGGATGGGCTGCCCCAGAGAAACAGCTAACAAGATGTGCAAGGCTGTGGAGGGTGAGGCTGGGGAAGACCTCCAGCTCTCCAATATGAGGGAGAGCTGAATTATGAATGTGCCTGCCACTATAGGTAAGTTTAGTTTATTATAAAGCGGTGTGTAGTCATCCCAAACTTTCCTCTTCTAATCTTGCTTTCATTTTCCATTTTGTTTGGATATATTTTCATCATTCGTTTTGTGCTTTAGGAAAATACTTGTTTCTATGTTGAGTTCCTCCACTGGCCGACCCCAGGGTGTTCCCACCTGCCTCTTAAGTGCTTGCAGGTATTTTCTGTGTGCTTAGGCAGCCGTGAATTTGGCTCTGCAGAGCTCGGAAGGACTCGGAGTACTCTGGGAGGCAATATTGCTCATCTGCAGGGTGCAAACTCAGAGAATGATGATTTAATTAGACTGGTAGCACTGCTTAAAAGCAAAATTGGAATCTAATGCAGCTGTCTTTAAAACACACTTCTGTATTACATAAGAAGCCCATCAGAAGTGGAAACCTTTAAGTGAGGGTAAATTTGATGGCAACTTTTATATCCTTTATTGTAAAGCATGCCGAGGTGCAACATGGTAAAATACATTAATACTTTGGGGATCCTCTTTTTTTCAAAGTCAGGAACTATTCATTAGCTCAAAGTGAAACTTACTGTAAGAGCAGGAAGGCCGTGGATCTGTTGGAGCGAGTCCAGAGGAGATGATCCGAGGGCTGGAGCACCTTCTGTACAAGGACAGGCTGAGAGATTTGGGGTTGTTCAGCCTGGAGAAGAGAAGGCTGCGGGGAGAACTTAGAGCAGCTTCCAGCACTGAAAGGGGCTCCAGAAAAGCTGAGGAGGGGCTCTTGATCACAGAGTGCAGGGACAGGATGAGGGGAAAGATTTTAAGCAGAAAGATGGGAGATTGAAATGAGATTTTAAGAAGAAATGTTTTCCTATGTGAGGGTGGGGAGGCCCTGGCCCAGGCTGCCCAGAGAAGCTGTGGCTGCCCCATCCCTGGAGGTGTTCAAGGCCAGGTTGGATGGGGCTTGGAGCCACCTGATCCAGTGGGAGGTGTCCCTGCTCACGGCAGGGTTGGAACTGGATGAGCTTCATGGTCCCTTCCAACCTGAACCATTCTACGATTCTGTGATTCTATGAATGAAGTTCTGGGGGAGCTGCTGTTGCTGCTTGAGGATAAACCATCCTCTCCCATAACAACACAAGGACCTGAGCCTCATGCCCATGAGCCTGGGGGGAGATCACTGCAGCCTCTCGCTCCTACATGAAATTCCTGCTTTATTAAGCACCACAGTCAATGACAATGGTAACAGGTGCATTTCTTCTAGTGCAAATATGAGACTGAAGCGATTCACATTCCCATCTGTCCCCAGTCCCTTCTGATGACGATGAGGCTGCCCTTCAACCTGAGGTAGGGAATAGGGCTGCCTAAACCCCATCTTCCCCAGATCAGGTATATTCTTACCTTGGGTCTCCCTTGATCCCCTTTTGGATGTAGCCCCAACACAGCTGCACTGTCACAGCTGTGGGGCTGTCACAGGAGCCTCTTAGGCTGGCACAGCCTCTGAAAGGAAAAGATTTGTAATTACACAGAGAAAGGAGAGCACTGTGAGTAATCTCAGGGCTTTGGTATGCATATGTATGTTCCTCAGTCTCTGGGTAGGGATGATCTGCTTTACATGAGTACTTGTCACCACAGCAGGACTTTGAGCTTACTGCCTGATGCTCCGCTTGAATTCCGTGACCGCAGGACTGTTCCTACTATTTCTTGCCTTTTCTGACCTAGAAAATATTTACTTCTTTTTTTATTTCTTTATAAATCAGAACTGCTATCCCAGGAAAAATTTAATAAGGCATTTTGGTGCCTGTCAGGGAGTTGCCAGTGGAAATCAGGGTCAAACTGGAGCCGTGGTTCTGGACTTAATTAGATAGGCTGCTTTTTTTTTGGGAGAAGTTATTTTAAAGAGTTGGACACTGGGGAGTTTTCTGCATTAAGTTAAGAAGAAAACAGCTTTCAAATGTATTTTGCCGTTTCCTAGAAAATGAGTTTTCTACGCGGTTTGGGATTGTTCAGCCAAATGTCTCTGTTTTTTCACGATATGTTTCACAACATATTTGTTACGTCCAGACGTAGAATATTAGAATTAATCAAAACTGAAGTATTGATGGAGAAAGCCTTTTCACGTCCATCTCTACCATGGGACTGGCTGCTCTGATAGGGATTAGAGGTTGTTAGACTAATGACTGAGACTTTTGTCTCATTGGCAAAGCGGTTTCCCAATTTAGAACCTTTTCTTCTGATTAATATTTGTATTCCTCCCACAATTCCTCTTCTTATAGGAACTCGTACTGGGAATTATTCCAGACCTACATAATGTCTCTGAAATCTTTTTATCCCTCTGTTTGCTGATCAGTGGAAAGGATTTTAATGCCAGGTTAGGTAATCGAGATAAATCCTAACTTCATCTAATTTTATCCCTCGGCCATGTCTTGGATATTCTAGAAACATTTTTTGTGATCCGTAAATAAATTCACATAGGATTCTGATTAATCTTTTTATTTTTTTTGCTTTTCTGTTTTCAGTGAAGCTTCATTACATGAAATGGGAGATCAAACTGAGTGTATTACAACTTCCACTATGCTCTTGCTTGTTTATGCAACACTTTTTTGGGGGGTTGGAAACATCAGTAAGTTCCAAAGACGGAGTTTTCTGCACAGCTGGGTGTCTATAATACATTCTGGTTTTATCCTGAAGCAGTGATGGCTTCTAGTCCCTCACAGTGCTTTTCGGTCGTTTGAATTAGCTTACAGAGTGGAGCAAAATGTACAGTGATTTAATTCACTTCACTCCTAATTGCAGCTTCTTAGAAGGAAGAGGGAGTCAAGCCTGTTTGAAGTAGGTGTCTTGCTGGCTCTTGAAGGCAGCAGAGGTGTGGATGCCTGTGCGGATTGGCAGAGGTCGGGTTCCTGGCTTGGAAAGCCACATCCAGGCACCGCACTCCTGGGAGCCGCTCCCGGAGCTTCTGTGTGCCTGTTTGGGACATTTCATAGCCACATTCAGCCCCTTCTCATGCACTGCGAGAAGAACACACCTAAGGAATAGCTTCACAAAAAAACTGGAGAGAAAACTGTCTGACTTTGCACGTGGGTGATAACAGGGAGCAGGGCTTGAGCCCATATCTCTTTATCCATTTTCATTTGGCTCTCTTAACTCCAACAGGTTTTGAGCTAACCTAGACGTCACGGTTTTCTTACCAAGATGACACCTTTGGTCTGAGTGACTGCTGAGTGATGACTCCAGCTCAGAGCTGTCAGGTTAAATGGGCCTGGGAAAGATGGTGGCTCCAGTTTTTTCATAGAACTGGACTCTGTTACCCTTGACTGTCCTAAAGAAAGGATGGAAAAACCCTCCCTTGCTTTGACCCGAAGTTGCTCTTTCGTCTGATGGTTCATTGATTCCCTTTGCTTCCCTTCTCATTTAATAGATTTTGATAAGCTGGGCATTTACAGATCAGCTGCTATTAACATTCACCGTTAGCGGACCCGAGAGCTTCTCTGCCAACTGTGCGGGAGCTTCTGAGCCTGCTGATTTAAAAATGTTCGTTGCTGATAGATTCTCACATCTCTCTCAGTTACTAATAGGCTGGAAAGTATTTAATCATCTCCAAGCAATGAAAGCAAATCATCCTTCTTTCCAAATACCGAATGAAAGTCTGTTTGAACACTTCTGCGCTTGCTGCATAATCCTTCACAATTCTCCTGCCTGCACTGAGCAGTGACCCTGTACTGTTGCTAGGATTTCTTTTGCAAACACAACTTTCTTGTGCTAAGCTCTGTCAGCCGTGGATTTTAGTCTGAGGTTTCTTTGTTTTGTGCTTCTGTTTGTGTAGTTCAGGAGTTTTCTTGGCTATTGATTCACAGCTGGTTTTATACAGTGCTACTGCTTGACATTTCTGTCTCTGTTTTCCTCTTCTGATGTCGTTACCAAACTTGAAGTATACCAGTCAGTTCTTTAAGTTTTTGTGTTGAGTGTCTGACCCAGTCTGATATTTTTCACATTTTTTTGTGTGTTCAGTTTTGGCCTCTCAGTACAAGGAGGACATTGAAGGGCTGGAGAAGGAAAACAGAGCTGGGGAAGGGGCTGGAGAACAAATCTTAGGAGGAGCAGACAAGGCATCTGGGGCTTTTTAGCCTGGAGAGGAGGAGGCTGAGGGGAGACCTCATCACTCTCTGCAGCTCCCTGAAAAGGAGGTGATGGTGAGGTGGGTGCTGGGTCTCTTCTCCCAAGTAACAGGATGAGAGGAAATGGCCTCAAGTTGCACCGGGGGAGGTTTTTATTAGGTAGGAAAAAAAAATTATTTACTGAAAGAGTAGTGAGGCATTGGCAGAGGCTGCCTAGGGCAGTGGTGGAGTCCCCATCCCTGGAGAGATTTAAAAGACATGTGAATGAGATGCTTTAGGGACATGGTTTAGTGGCAGACTTGACAGTGTGAGGTTAGGGGTTGGACTCAGTGGTCTTTAAGGTCTTTTCCAATGTAAATGATCCTGTGATTCTGTGTCAGGAAAAGTGGCAAAAAAAAAACACAGGGAAAAATAGCATTTCTGCAATGTTTTAAATACATACATTTATCTTTGTAAATTATGTTTAATAGTGAATAAATATATATATGTATAAAAACAAATACCCAATAGAAATGCTGTATAGTCCACTATTGACATGCTAGTGTTTTTATATTTGAATTAAGGACTTGAAAATTAGGAAAAAAATAACCCCAGTGAAAGAGAGGCATTTTTTTCATTCCCTCTGAAATCTGACATATCTTGAGTCTTTCACTGTATCAATCTATGCATGTTCAGGTGAGCCTCAGCAGTTTTCAGCTCTGTGTTCCTAAGAGGCCTTGGCCAACAAGTACATCAAATGGATGGGACTTGGAGCAACCTCATCCAGTGGGAGGTGTCCCTGCCCATGGCAGGGGGTTGGAGCTGGATGGGCTTTGAGGTCCCATCCAATACAAACCATTCAATAATTTTCTGAAGCACCACTCCTGGCTTGAGGCACAAGAAGGATTTTGCCTTTAGTGCACAGCAGAGGAGCCACTGGTGGGGCCAGGGAAGGTCTACAGGACAGAGGTGGAAAGATCTGTGCTTGTCCAAGCATGTTACCTGTTAAGAAGGTGGAATGTAGCTCAGCACCATGCGGTGCCTCCTCTGCAGGTCTGGCAGTAAATATGTGAAACCACGAGCACAGTGTGTGTGTTCACACTTGATCGACTTAAGGTCCTTATAAAGGATGACAACATCATATGGGTATCAATAACTGCATTGTTTGTAGACACCAGGCTGCTGAAAGGGATGAGGATACCGGAATGCTGTCTCTTCAGCAGCTGTATGTGGAGAAGAGCTCTGTCATAGAATCATAGTGTCCTGAGTTAGAAGGGACCCACAAGGACCATTGAGTCCAACTCCTGTCACAGCACAACCCCAATATTCACACCGTGGGGCTGACGGTGTTGGCCAAATGCTTCTGGAATATTGTCAGGCTCGGCACTGTGACTGCTTCCCTGGGAGCTGTTCCAGGGCTCCACCACACTCTGGGGGAAGAACCTTCTCCTAATGTCCAACCTAAGCCTTCCCTGTCAAGGAAGAGCTTCCTATGCTCCTTCTAGCTGGAGAGACATCCTGATACAGCATCAGCAGGGCTGGGGGCAAGGTAAGCAGTGAAAGAGGGGTCACAGATTATGGCAATGATCACTGAAGATCAAGTGGCCAATCCATCCTTTCAAAAGCCATTCACGCTCCGTAGAGTCGTGTGTGCTTTCTGCTTCATCCCCATATGTCAGAGATGCTCATTCTTTTATCAGCACTGTTATCACTTGGTCACAACAGCCTTCTCACACTGCAGTGCTGCCCCTGGATGGAGCATGGGGGCAGGCAGACATGCAGGATACACGCATGTAGAGATTCATGCGTGTAGGAAATGTGCATGTATAGAATCATAGAATCACTAGGTTGGAAAGGACCCACTGGATCATCGAGTCCAACCATTCCCATCAAGTATAGTTGCAGTTATGCAGCTCCTTCTATATGAACAACCAACCCTCTGCCAAATGCTGCATCCTCTCCCTCTCTTCCCTTGTCTTCCCTTGTCCTTGCTTTGGACTGTACATTTCTCTGATCACAGGCCATTAACTGTCAGGCCAGAAAGTTTTCCAGGAAAAGGATGTGTAGTTATCCTGTGCTGTAAGGTTATTCCATAGCACCAACTACAGGTCACAAGATGTGAGCAGAGAGAGTCAGTGGCCTTTTGATTTGCCTCAGTAGCATGGGGTTTGTGTTCTTTGTACCTTAAAGCCCAGTGGCTTTTTTTTTTTCTCATAACTACACTCCCAGTCTGAACGGCTTTTCCTTTGTGAACCTTTCTCTTGTACTCGCACCACTGTATCTCTTCATTTTCATTATTAGCAGATGGAGCACGAGTCCTAGTTCTTTCCTTCCATCCTTCCTGCCAAGAGATCTCTGGTGCCTGGGCGTATTTTGTGGATACTTAATCTTGTGCTACTTTTCTTCCAGTAACGTTGATTAATTTTATCCATGTACGTGAAATTATTTTGTGAGTGACACTTCCCATTAAAAAAATGATGTTGGAGGTTGGCTTTACTGACCTGATTCATGCGAAAACATTTCATGCTCCCTTTTTTTTCAAATCTGAACTTCATTATTATTTTTCCGTAATCCACTTTTAATTGTAAGTACGCGGCGTTCTGCTAGTTCAGGCGGCACCAAACGACACAAGGTTGCTCTGGAGTGCTCCAGCGAGGGTCTTCTGGGGAATATTGAAATTCCATGGAAACAACATGACAACCATTATCTGAAACAGCCTCTTCAGGCAAACCATATGGGGTGAAATATTCTGCACCGCTTCGATAATCCTAGCGCAGATATGTTCACTGGTAGCTCTGCAGTGAGCATCAGTCATTTGTCTGTGCAGTATTAATGAGCCATTTCAATAGACAGCAGGTCTCGACTATATTTGCTGCATATTCATGTAGCTTCCTTCAAGTTGTTTCAAAACTCTTTCCACTAGATTAACCAGAATGTCTCAGTTATTCTGTCAAGTGCTGGGATACCAAAGACAAGGACCGTCCTGTCCTTCCCAATCTTGGCTAGTGTTTGGGAGAAAGCCAGTGTACTCAGCACAACTGCCTTTGCTGAGCCTTCCTCCAGCGAGGAGGCTTTGGTGCTGCTTCTAGCACTCTTTGCTGCGGCTTCATCTTTCTGTGCTTGTAAAACATCTTATTGCTTGCTGGTTCATTCGTTGTACAGGGGCTCATAGAATCATAGAATGTCCTGAGTTGAAAGAGTTCCACGAGGACCATTGAGTCCAACTCCTGTCCCTGCACAGGACACCCCAACATTCACACTGTGGGGCTGAGGGCGTTGGCCAAATGCTTCTGGAATATTGTCAGGCTTGGTCCTGTGACTGTTTCTCTGGGAGCTGTTCCAATGCTCTGCCACCCTCTGAGGGAAGAACCTTCTCCTAATGTCCAACCTAACCCTCCCCCGGCATCTTCCTGCCATTCCCTTGGGTCCTATTATTGGTCACCAGAGAGAAGAGCTCAGTGCCTGCTCCTCTTCCTCCCACCGTGAGGAAGCTGTTGTGGTTGTTAGCAAACACTGGAGCCTTAAGACACGTTTTGCAGATAAGCACATGTTCTTGTGGTGGAGGGTGAGAGTATGCAACCCCCAGGATAGGGAGCACAAAGGGAAGAGTTATACCTTTTGACCAGTCTTATTTGTGCTGTGCCCATTAATTATCTCTCTGTGACACTGTTGTGATATGGTCAGGTGAGCCAAATCCCTCCAGATGTTGGTCTAGGTACATTACAGAGACTCTCTGTGCATGGATACAGCATTTCCATAGGTCAGGAAGATTAAAAAAAAGATCAGAGACAGGTTGTGAGGATTATAATGCACGCTGGGGCCCCTGAGGGCCCCAAACAGAGGGCTCTGCTTAGGACCGAAAGTCACATGGACAGCTTCATAGATTCATTAAGGTTGGAAAAGAACTCTAAGATCATCTAGTCCAACTGTCAGCCCAACCCCACCGTGTCTACTAAGCTGTGTCCTGAAGTGCCACAGCCACACGCTTCCCCTACAGGGAAGGAGACTCCACCTCTGCCCTGGGCAGCCTCTCCCAGTGTTTCACTACTCTTTAGTGAAGAATTTTTTCCTAGTATCCAGTCTAAACCTTCCCTGGCACAACTTGGTGGTCATTTTTTCTCATCCTATCCCTTGTTCCTTGAGAGAAGAGCCCAGCACTCACCTCACCACAACCTCCTTTCCAGAATCTGCAGACTAAACAGCCCCAGGTCCCTTGGCTGCTCCCAGAACCCCTGGGCTCCAGACCCTTCCCCAGCTCCATTCCCTTTCTCCAGATGATCTCCAACCCCTCAGTGTCCTTCTTGGAGCGAGAGGACCCAAAACTGAATCAGGATTTGAGGTGCTTCCTTCACCAGTGCTGAGTCCAGGGGGACGATCCCTTCCCTGCTCCTGCTGGCCACCCCACGGCTGATCCAAGCCAGGATACTGTTGGCCTTCTTGCCACCTGGGCCACTGCCGCTCCTGTTCAGGGTGCACAGAAAAGTCACTGAAAGTTTAAGAAATACTTTAAATTGCTCCCTTTTCTCTTTTTGAGCATTTGGAAACACAGTCCTTCCATAGTCTTAGTGATCTGATAGCTACATGGTGCTTAACCTGGACAGCAGCTTATTAAAAAAATCATTAAAAAATAAATTAGTAAGGCTACTTACAGGTCTCTCTACGGAAGGGAACTCACACCGCAAGTCTTGAACTGAGCACTTCCCAAGGAAAGGAAATCATATTTAAACAGCACCACAGGGGTGATTAAAAGGGCATGAGGTTGCCAGCACCAAGCTCGATTGGCTCAGGTGTTGGTAGTTGTGGAGGGGAAGAACAGAGGGGGTTTAATTGCAGCTGTTTTTTGTGCTACATCCATTTTACCAAAAAAAGACAGAATAGAAAGTGAGCACGTAATTTATCCAGCAGGACAGAGCCAGCAGTGCTGCGGTTGAGGAGAGGTGAACGTTGGCAGTCAAAGGCTGGAAGCAGCATCCGCATCCTTGAATCCTCGAGCTGAGTTTGTTGCTGGGAGAAGAGCTGGGCTGGCTGAGTGTTGTCGTGCCTCGAGCTGGTGGAAGAGCTGCAGGTGAGGCGTGGTTTTCCTTCACTTTTGGGAAACAATCTTCTGAAGGGAAAGAGCAAAGATGAATGGTTAGCACAGATGTCTGTGAATCTGTCCTGCACATTTCCAAGTCTTGTATTTCTTTTTCTCTGTTGTTAGAAGCAAGTTTTATCATATTGGTTTTCCTCCTCTATGAAAAGCGATAACGTGGCACTGTTTCACCTCCAAGGTCTTGCTGGCTGGCTGGCTCCTCTTCTCACATCAATCCATACCCTATGCTCTCACTGCCCCTGGAGCAGGTACAGCATCAGGTGGCCTTGCTGGCCCTTTTCTTTTTGTCTCTGGCAATTGCAATAATTTGAAGTATCTTCTGCCCTTGGAGCTGGAGCAGCTTCTCTATTCGTAGGGGCAGACGTCCCTCTGCCTCAGCACTGGCTGCCAGGATGGAGAGCAGCCACAAGGGCTTTTGCACCTGGTACTGTGACGTTGACCACACTCTTCCGAGCTGAGCCTCTTTGGTCCCCTCACCTTTTTCTTCAGGTGCTGCAGAAGCCTTAGCCATGCTGGTGCAGGAGCTTCAGCCGTGCTGGCGCAGGGGCTGTAGGGCTGGGATTTCGGGGGGCCTGCAAAGTGATTGCTGCCATGTTGCTCCTCCAACCTGACTCAGGAGATGGGGAGTTTCATCCCTCTGTGGGCTCCCCATTAGGCTGGTTCCCCGTTATACTCTGTGGGCATTTTTGGATGGCAGTGATGTGTGGCAGAGAGGAGAGGGGATAAGCAAAGGCAGCAAATATCTCTGTCACCTCGAGTGCCTGAATCATTAAGGTTGGAAAACAGAACCTCTAAGTCCAACCATCAGCCCAACCCCACTGTACATCCTGAATCATGTCCTGAACTGCTGCAGCCACACACTTTTTGAACACCCAATTGCTTGGTCCTGTCCTGGTGTGGGGATGATTTGGGGTTCCTGTGCGTATCTGTCATGGATCCGTGGGGCAGGGTGTGTGGTGGGCATGCTGCTCTGCACAAGGTACGAGAGAAATGCCATCGAATGGGACATAGCACATACTGGTCCCTGTCAGGTATTTTGGGGAAGCTGCTGAGATTTGGAGCTCTTACCCAGCAGCAAAGCAGTTCCCAAACAGCGTTTGCTAGGTTGGATTTTGCAGGGCAGGAGGCTGACTGGGGTGTTGGAGAGGCCTGCGTCGGTCTGATTCTACCCTCGTTTACTTGTGAGGAATTTAATTGCTGTTTTGCTGCAAGGAGGCATCAGAAGAAGCTAGTGAGGAGCACAGCCATAACGATGTGCAAGGGAGCAAGGGAGGATGTGGGCACAGGAGATGTCAGATAAGTGCCCTGAAAGACCAAGGCTTAAATAGCAAGGAGGCTTTGGAAGCTTGTGTGCCTTCTGGGCCAGTTGTACCCAGAGGGTCCAGGCAGATATGGAGGGGAAGATATGGAGGGGAAGATATGGAGGGGATGCCTTGCTGCTAGCCAGAGGCAAGGTGATCCCTGCTGCTTCTGCGAGGCCCTCATGATGGAGGTGGTGGTAGGGGGCTGTTTTCAGGGCTCTGCAGTAAAGCACAGGGTGCTGCTCTGCAGAGGCCGGAGTTGGACTGTGCTGTCCCCATGGGAAAGGCTCGTGGAGGTCAAACAAGCGCAATAAGGTCTGAACTGAAGAGTTTGTTTCCCAGCCAGTGAGAGGACTGCTCAGAGGGCTGGGTGCCTTGCTCACAGGGTTGCGAGGGCTGCAGGAGGGCTGCCCTCCACTGCATCTGCTGAGCTGAGGCTGTTTGGAGCAGGTGGTGGTTGGCTGCTGGCCTGACATCGCCTTGGTGGTGCTGGGGTTGCCTGTGGGCATGTCCTTGTAGGGCTGGCTGGGACTGAGGGAAGCAGCTGGCTCACCCGTCCATGTCAGATGTTCTTCATTGTAGATAAAAGCTTTTTCTGATCATTCCTGTTCCCACGGCTGGCAAGGTTTTTCTAAATGGCAAAGGCTGCCACTGTGGGTCAGCCCTTTGGGAAGTCTCTCTCATCTGTCTACCTCAGGAGTGGGTTGGCAAGCCATCTTCCTTTCCAAAATGTGCTGGTACAAGCAAGCATCTCTCTGCTTGAACTACAACCCACTCAAGGTGGCAGTTGTGCTCTTGTGGCTGCCCTGTGCTTTTGGAAGAGCTTTGGGAAAGCTTTTGCCTTGCCCAGCTGTGTCTGAAGCTCCAGCTCCTGCTGTGTTTGGAGAAGTGAAGCCCAGGGGTTGGTGCTGCTGGAGCAAGGGGTACAAATCTGTTGTGCATAACTGCTTGTTGGCCCCTGCTTGAGTGAAAACAGAAGTTTGAGTTTGTTGTTTTGAGAGGAAACAATTGTCTCTTTGTGCCTGGCAAGTTCTATTCCTGCTCTTTCTCTCTTTCCTTTTCCTAGGTGCATATTGCTAAGAATAACTGCTGTTTTCACCTCTTGCCCGCCCTCCACCAACTGCTTGGGGCCACGATTTCAGACTTCAGCTTGAGCTGCAAAGAATGAGTGACCTTGTTTTCCTGTTTGAAGGAGCAGGAACTGGATTTTGCCTTCATTTACTCCTTAAGGAGCTGCCATGGGAGGAAAGGCCCTGCATTTGCCAGTTCCTTGCTGGAGAGCCTCGCTCGAGGAAGTGCTGAGCAGGAGTCAAACGTGCTGCCATCACGCTGGGTTAGTTTTCCTCGTGGAACTAAAAAGTGGAGCAAGCCACAACTGCGACAAGGTGAATTTGGGTTTATTCAATGCTTTAAATAATTTCTGCGTGAAGAAAGAGCTTGTTGCTGTGCTGGTAAAGCTAAAAGAGGGCAGCGAACAGCCATGGCTGTCTTGCTGCAGCAGCTCTTGTTTCCTTGTGGTAGATAAGTGCCAGAAGGGGCTGTTTCCCTTCCTTCAGAGATGCTCCCTTCAGCTCAGCTTTCTTTTTATTCCATCTCAGCAAGGGCCCAGGAAACCCAGCTCCTGCTGCTGAAGTCCTTGTTCCAAAGTCCTTCATAAATGTTGCCTCTAAGTGGATGGGAGGAAATATTTATTCAGGAGGATAGTAGGGAACCTGGAAAGACAAGGGCACCTCAGCTTAACTGGAAGTTGAACAGTGATCGCTGCAGGCTGGGTGGTGTGAAGGCAGAAAACCTGAGTGGTTGTTTCGTGCCTACATCGCTCATGTAGGCTGGGGAGCGAGGTCTGGCAGCATCAGCTGATCCACTTGGGCCTTGGCCACCTCTGCACTTAATCTCATTTTTTTTAGAGGAGTCTCTAAAACAAGGTCTCCTTTACAGGGTAGTGAGATAGGGCTTAAGGGCAGAGGTGGGTGGGGGGCAGGTCACACCAGAGAAGTTACTCGAGTAGGGCAAGGACCATCCAGAGCGGTGGAGGCAAGGGTTGATGGTGTCTGCAAGACTTCAGGTTTCTGTCTCCACACAACCCAGTCTCTGCAGCGATTCTTGAGTGCCTTGGGTGCTGGAGCAGAGTGAGGCTCTGAGCACCCTGATCCAGTGGGAGGTGTCCCTGCCTATGGCAGGGATTGGGACTGGATGCGCTTTGAGGTCTTTTCCAACCCGAACCATTCCATGATTTTATGAAAGTGAGATCTGTACCAGGCAGGATGTAGCCTCCAGTGGTTCTCGGCAGAGAGGACCGTGTCCAGGGAGATGCCAGGAACCACTGGCCATGCAATGCTAACATCCAAGATGATTTTTAATGTGACTTTAAACTGTGAGATTCACTTTGCTGACACCACCTTCCCTCGTTGCACTTCACACTAGAGCAGCCTCATGTGGCTTCCCTGGGGTGAGTCCTCATTCCCCTCTCATGGAGCAGGTCCAGCTGCCATTCTGCTCTTCTGCTCAGACCAACTGATTGGCAAATGGCCTTAAAAGATGTATCCCTGCATCCTGTCCCCATGTGGATGTTTGTGGGACCACAAGTCCTGTCCTTGCCTCGCTGCTGCCTGATGAAGCTGGTAGTGCTAAGGGCACAAGAACACGCAGGTTTCTGGGAGTGGGGGGCTCCAAAAGGCAGACTTAAAGCTTCGGGGCACCCCCAAAAGGCACCCCCAAAGCCCTTGTGGTTACTGGAAAAGAAACAGATGGGGCCCAAGGGTTCTCAAAACCACCTCAAGGGGCACTGCTGGAAGAGAAGGAGAAACAACAGTGCTGGTTTCTGTCTCACCTCTCCAGCTATTTGGGGAATCTCAAAAGCAAATAAGAACTTGAGAGAACCAGAGGGGAGGCAGAGGGACTTCAAGCACTGAAAAGCAGATGGAAGGATTTTAGAGGCACTTGTGGCACCAAAAACCATATTCAGGGATGAGGAGAGGCACTATGAAAGAACAGAAACCTCTGGGGACACTGAAGGGGCATCAAATCCAAACTAGTAGCACATGTGAGAGCCCTGGTTCTCTTTTTTCAGCAGCAGGAGTCCTATACCTGTCCTTCCTCCTCCATGCACTAGCATCCAGGTTTCAGACGAATTTCATGGTGCGTAAGCATCCCGGGAGAATTTGCTTCTTGTTCACGCTGCAGAAGAGAAATGCTCCTGTTTCCACTCCGATCTTACAATGGCTTGTCAGTGAAAAAACATTCCCAAATCCTCTCATTTATCAAATGGCCAATCCTGTTAACAGCTTAAGAAACATAATTACCTGCAATCTCTTCTGCTATTCATTTTATGCCTACATTTCCCTCTCGCTGGCAGCTTACCAGCAGGCAAGAGCTGAAACACGGCTGCAGCCGTGGAGCACTTTGACAGTGCAGTTTCCTCCAGTCACCTGCGTGATGATCGCAGGAGTTTTGCCTCCCTGTTTGTAGCAGTGAGAAGGTGAGTAAGGAGATGCACAGCCAAAAGCATTGGCCAACATGAGCAGTTGTACATAGGAGCCCAAGCACAGCTATAGTTGAAGTGCTGTTCTAGCCACATAGTAGGAAAGGTGTCGATTAGGATCTGTTCTTAGGGTGCAAGAAACTGCAGCCAGATTTACTTCTGCATGCGCAGGTGGGCTCTGAAAGAAGCTGGTGCAGACCTGGGCACTGGAAATGGCTCTGAGAGCTTCCTCAGCAAGAGAGCAGGGCCTAAAGGAGGCCAAAGAGATGATCCAAGGACAGGCTGAGAGAGTTTGGTTTGTTCAGCCTGGAGGAGAGAAGGCTGTGGGGAGACTTTAGAGCAACTTCCAGCGCANGCAGGGGTGGGACTGGATGGGCTTTGAGGTCCCTTCCAACTCAAACCATTCCGTGAGTATGAAGACGGAGCTATGGCCAGGGAGTGACTCCTTTAGTGATACCTCAGAATTGTTTCCCGGGGTGTCTGAGCCAGATGTGCTCTGTCTGGGGACAGGATGGACACACAGGTGTGATGCTCCATCATGGACTGTCAGAACATGCTGCAGCTGAGTGTCTTGACCCAATCACTGGCTTGCTCTGCTTTCCTTTTGGGCTGGATGGGGCTTGGAGCCCTTGATGCAGTGGGAGGTGTCCCTGCCCATGGCAGGGGTGGAACTGGATGGGCTTCGAGGCCCCTTTCAGCACAAACTTCCATGATTTTATGGTTCTGTGATTCTGTGATTCTATGAAACTGTGTTCTGGTGAAGTAAGTGGGAAAACTGGGATCAGCTGGAGATAGCGTGAGCTCCTGTTTAATTGCATTGCTAAAGCGACTGATTTTATCTTATTTCATAGTGCACTGACAACTTGTGAGAGGCTGCACATTGGCTCATTTGGATAAAATATTGGGGAGATTTTAGAAGAACAGTGTTTGCAGGCTGGTGTCTGAAATGTTGGATGTGTACAGGACAATGGGAGCCAAAGAGAAGATTTCCAGGGCTGTCCTACCCCTGCCAGCTGCTGAGGAACGTGCCCTGTGTGCCTTAAAATCTTGCACTAACCAGGCCTTATTATTGTCCATTTTAACTGCCCAAGAAATGCTTCTCCGTTTCGACCTGCCTTCAGTTCCAAAGTATTTTTCGTATGCCCGATCTACTCTTCTTTTTAACCATATCAGCTGTTTTGGATCCTAAATGATAAACATTTCTTCTGACACTTTCATGTGTTATTTTTAAGCAGTTTTTCATGCTGCTTGCCAACATTTTATCCTTGCAGTTCTTTGAATTTTGTATTAAAACCTACTATGAACGAACTGTACGCAAATCAGGTGGTCTTTTAAAGTCAGACATCATCTTAGGGGATCTGTGACTTTTTCATCCTGCTAAGATACTGAATTGAAATATATTTAGGCCTCTCATATTATAGAATAATAATCCTTTCTGAATAGTGATTTGAACCTCAAATGCCGAATTTAGCCAGAACTGCTGAAATAATTGATTTTCTGCTTGAAAATAGTTTTATTCACATAGAACCATGGAAAGGTTTGGGTTGGAAGGGACCACGAAGCTCATCCAGTCCAGCTTCCCTACTGTGGGCAGGGACACCTCCCGATGGGTCAGGTTCCTCACAGCCCCATCCAACCTGGCCTTGAACCCCTCCAGGGATGGGGCAGCCACCACTGCTCTGGGCAACCTGGGCCAGGGCCTCCCCACCTTGATTTGGGTTGAAAGGGACCATGAAGCTCATCCAGTCCCACCCCTGCCATGAGCAGGGACACCTCCCACTGGATCAGGTGGCTCCAAGCCCCATCCAACCTGGCCTTGAACCCCTCCAGGGATGGGGCAGCCACCACTGCTCTGGGCAACGTGGGCCAGGGCCTCCCCACCTTCAGTGTACAAAATTTCTCTCAAATATCTAGTCTAAACTTCTCTTTAAGATAAAAACCATCACCCCTTGTCATATTACCACAGGCCCTGCTAAGATGTTTCCCTTCATCTTTCTTATAAGCCCCTTTAAGTATTGAAAGGCTGCACTAAGGTCTCAGCGTGGCCCAAACACCACCTAGACCCAGATACCAAAGAGCTTTGGTGGCTCTGGGCTGCTTGGGAACATCAAGGGGCTGGGTATGTGAGCCTTGAGGTGGGACTGAATTTTGTGTTTAACATGATACCATATATATATTGGAAACTAATGAACAGCAGATGCTTGAACTGTACCTAAAGAAAGTGAAAACTGCCCCAATAAAAAAAAAAGTAGGGCAGCTGTGCTTTAGACAAGAACTTATTCATNATGATACCATATATATATTGGAAACTAATGAACAGCAGATGCTTGAACTGTACCTAAAGAAAGTGAAAACTGCCCCAATAAAAAAAAAAAAAGTAGGGCAGCTGTGCTTTAGACAAGAACTTATTACTTCTTTTATGGCATTTATTTCACATCCTGCAAACCCTTTGGAGTAGCTCTAATGCCCAGTGGGGTTCTCCAACAGAAACGTCCTGTCACCAGTGTAGGAAACAAAGCTAATGCAATTTGAATGCTGGATGTGAGTACATAGGGGCTGCTCTTGAGGCTGCTTCTCCCTGCTCCAAAGGGGAGTGATGGCTCCAAACAGCCTCACCAGGACAGACAGAAAAGCGGACATCTCATTTGTATGGAAATGACCAATATCTCAGCACTTTTTTCCCCCCATTTGTTTCTTCAAGGAAAGAAAAAAAACCCCAAAACAGTTGCATAAAAATGCTGCTATTTCAAAGCAAATTTTAAAACATTTCTGATTTGCAAATGGCATTCCGGCATTTCCATGAGAATAAAATGCTGCTATGATGCTGCGTTTAAATATTTCATTCCAGCTCCCCGAACATACTTAAAAATCTTATTATAAGTAGTTTTGACATAAAAGTGCACTTCTCCGTGGTGCCCGTAGCTTTGACATTGCCAGCTTCAAGCGCAGCTGCAGGAGCCCTCCCTGCTCGGGGCTGATCAAAGGCAACCACGCTGCCACCCGTGAGCTGCTGCTCGTCCCAGCCCAGGAGAAAAAACAGAACCCGAACCTCCCGAGTGCTTCTTCCCTCGGGGCGATGCCGTCAACGAAGAACCACGCTGCTGTCGTCACCCTACTGTGAAAAGGTTCTGTGAGTTTAGCAAACAAAAAATACTTTGCGTTGCTTTAAATTGTGCTGAAACAAAACAGCAGCCAGCGCTGGCTGCTCAATTAAACAGTTTGTCCTGCAGCCTTTGAGCGGGGAAATGCTGAAGAAAGGATTTCAGGGAATGTGTGTATTGTGTAGAGAAAACATTTCATGAGAAACGTTCCTGCAATTCCCATGCGCTGCCGTTCCCCAGCCTGCATCGTTCGGATTTCGGAGGGCAGCGTATGACTGTGTGTGCCTGTGCTGTGACAGCTACTGGGATGTATGTGGAGATGCCTTTTGCTTAATTCTGTGTGTAGCCCTGATGTGGGAGCAAGGAGCTGCTCTTCCTCTCCTGGAGGGCTGAGCATCTCTTTTTTAGGAGGCGATGTGGGCATTTAACCCCAAAATTCCTATTGCCAACCTGCTGACTGGAGTGGTGCTGCTTTACAGAATCACAGAATCACAGAATCATTGGGTTGGAAGAGACCCATCGGATCATCGAGTCCAACCATTCCCATCAAACACTAAACCATGTCCCTCAGGACCTCGTCTACCTGTGCCTTAAACACCCCCAGGGAAGGCAAATCAACCACCTCCCTGGGCAGCATATTCCAATGCCTAATGACCCTTTCCGTAAAAAACTTCCTCCTAATCTCTAGCCTAAATCTCCCCTGGCGGAGCTTGAGGCCATTCCCCCTCATCCTGTCCCCTGTCAAATGGGAGAAGAGGCCAGCTCCCTCCTCTCCACAACTTTACCTGTCAGCACTGGCTCTGTGCTGTGGGAACCGAGCCACCACAGTCCCACTGTTGCAGCAGAAATAGCAGTGCTGGCTGTGCACCAAGACTCCCATCTTCTCGTGTTTGATACCTTGTTCCTTGTAATGCGCCGCACTAATGTCGCTGAGGCTGAGAGCTGTGATGTCCCCGTGGTGGTTGTGGCTCTCCCAGGGTCTCTGAGGGGAGATATTATTCCTATTATTGATGGGAATGGTTGGACTTGATGATCCAGTGGGTCTTTTCCAACCTGGTGATTCTATGATTCCATTATTCTGTGACCTCTTTTGGGACTCATGGAGTCATAGAATTGCTGAGGTTGGAAAAGACCTCTAGGATTGTCCAGTTCAACTGTCACTCCAATGCCACCGTACCTAGTAAACCGCATGCTTTTTGAGCACCTCCAGGAAGGATTTGACTCCACCTATGCCATCACTCAGCTGCATGAGCCCACACCTCTGCTTGGTGAGATGCTTCAATATTTGTTGTGGTGTTTCTGCCCTTAATAACACCTTGCTTCATGGCGGGGTGGGGGGCGTAGGGCTGAATGTGCAGAAGCCTAAGTCATGGCTGTGGGTGTCCCAGAGCAGTATGTGGTATAGAATCATAGAATCATAGAATCACCATGTTGGAAAAGACCCACTGGATCATTGAGTGCAACCATTCGCATCAATCACTAAACCATGTCCCTCAGCACTTTGTCCACCCGTCCCTTAAACACCACCAGGGAAGGTGAATCAACCCCCTCCCTGGACAGCCTCCGCCAGTGCACAATGACCCTTTCTGTGAAATTTTTTTCCAAATGTTCAGCCTAAACCTCCCCTGGNGGTCTCACCAGTGCCAAGTACAGAGGGAGAAGAACCTCCCTGGCCCTGCTGGTCACACCGTTTCTTTCTGATCCAAGCCAAGATGCCATTGGCCTTCTTGGCCACCTGGGCACACTGCTGGCTTATGTTCAGTCAGATCAACCAACAGCCCCAGCTCTTCAAGATGTGTTAGAGGAGAGGATGGGGCTATTTGCTGCCTGACCACACATCTCCACCCTGCCTTACAGAGGCTGTGTAAGCACTGATGCCTTTTGCATCTCCAGCGTTCTTGCTTGGTAGCTTTAACGGCTCTTGATGCGTGTGAGTAAGACCCCATCCAGCACACAGGGAGGGTACAAGCAAGTGGAAGTCAGGGCTTATGTTTGCCACTGATAAATGTATTAGTCTTCAAAGCAGAATTTAAACTACAACCCCTTTTCAGGCACCTCAGCACTCCGTTATTTTGCAGGCCTTGTAAGGGAATGTGATTTTGCCTTTTAACTGGAGTGTATCTTATGCTAAGCAGTGAGATTAAGCGTAGGGATCCAAAAGAACTTGCTGAATGGCAGAATTGCCTTTATAAATAACATTAATAATTTATCCGATCCAGGGGTTTTTTGGGTAAATGAAATACCTGCCTCTGTATAAAGCCCACTGAATAGGAACACATCTCTGCTTTTATGAGGCTTGGATTAAAGAAGGGAAACGCTAAGGGGCTTATCTTCGCTTCAATTTGCAGCCCTTCCGGCTAATGGCAAACTCATTTAAGAAGCTCCTGTGTTTGTGCCAACTCTGCCTTTATTCTCGGTGCCGGAGCTTGGCTGCATTTCTTGCCGCGGCGCTGGGGAGAGCGGAGAGGAAGCAGTTTGTTTTCTTGACCTCAGATTACCAGACAAAAGCTAGCGAGAATAATTTTCCTTGGAGTCCTCCCTGTTACGAGTTGCTTAACGTGTCTGCAGAGTGGCTGCTGCGAAGCTGGCGGTCCAGGGACCCCCCTGTGTGAAAGAGAACAGGGCTGGTGGCTGCACGGGGCTGAGTCAAAAGAGCATCTGTCATCTTTCTTCTGGGATGCTTGCGTCCTTCTGCCCGGCCAGTTGTGAAATGGCAAAATTCATCCTCCGCCAAGCCCACGAGCTGTCACTTCTCAGCTCTTCTTTTACGCCGGTAAAAATCAATTGCTTCAAAGTTCACTGAAGGTGAAGGTAACATTTGCTTTCTATTCAGAGCTAAGCGGGCCATCTTCGAGAGCAAACGCTCTCGAAAGGAAGAATAGCAAAAATCAGCAGAAAAAATTCTCTGAATAATTTGGCCGAGGAAAGGAAAAAGCAATTTGCTCCCAGTTATTCCACAGACAAAAGTATGAATAAAAAAATCATGAGCTATTTTCCCTGCCTGGCCTGCACGCATGAATTTTATGCTGTTGCAGTTTTGCTTCACCAACCCCCAAAGACCTTATCGCTGGATCCTCGAGGCCTGTGAAGAAAGCGTGGTTTGGGGGTTTTGCGTGCTGGATCAGCAGGGAAAACAAAAATGGTCCTAAATCTGAACCACGCTGCTGCTTGACCCTAGAGAGACAGACTCTGGCCGGCCAGCTCTGCCAGCATGAAAATCTTATCCGAAACAGCATCACAAACTCAAATGCTTTGCATGCAGATAGCGAGGCTGTGGAAAGGCACGGTGGGTGTTTACAATCTGCTGGAGACAAACCTGATGCGTGTCGTTAGCTATTCCCTTGTAACGGCAGTTTATGGCACCCACATCTGCTGCTTTGGGTGGCCCAGCCAGACAGCTGGCACCGCTCGAAATGCCGGGGACCGTGCTGCTACGATGAGGAGAGGAAAAAAGAAAGGAGGATGAAGACCTCGTAAGCTTTATCAAAAACCTCCAAAAAAGTCAGGAGATTTGGGGATTACGCCATGTAATTGCATTACCTTAAGAAAAAAAAACTTTACTGAGAATTTCCTGTTTTGTGTTGCCAGCGCTTTTCAGCCATTAGTAACACACGACTTCTTATTGTCTTCTCCCGAGGCACAGATGGGCTAATTTTCAGCTACCTGATAATTACGCATTGTTTGAAACTGTATCAAAAGGCGTCTGTTCCTGCATTTTTCCAGCAGCCGTTCTTACAGCTCACAAAGTCCCTTGATTGGGACTTGCAAGGGTCCCCATCCATCAGTCCGTCTGTCCTTCTGGAGGGCTGGGAGCGGAGCGGTAAAGCCTCCACGTACACACAAAGGCTGCTTATACAGATTTATTCCAGTTCCAAGCCGGGTGGAGTGACTGAAGCTCCACCATAATCATCTTCTCGGCTCAATGCCAGTATCTGGGGTTAATGAGGAATAATGCTGCATCAAAATGTTTCTACTCACATACACGTGGGGATGCTGATGTCATGGGGAAATTAAGGATAAACCAACACGAGATGCTAGAAATCAGCATAACATACATTTGGTCTCAATTTTCTTTGGACAAAGAGTTGTCCTTGGGCAAAGGTGTGGATGGCCAAGTTGGAGAAAGGTGGCCCACTGGCTGTATGGACAGGAGGGCTGGCAGCCCCTGCTCTAGAGGCACAGCGGAGGCTGGAGAAACCTCCTCCTCCCTTAAAACCTCCTCTCTGGGCGTGGGCACTCTGCCACTTGAACTCTGGTTGTTTTTGCAGGACATTTTCTCAGCTTGGTCGAGGCTATTTCAGAGGAGAATACAAAAAGCCTCACTGGTGTTTTCTGCCTCCCCGGTGTTTTCTGCCTCCCCATCATCAAGTACACCTGTTGTCTTATCAAAGAAGGAAATTAAATTGGGTTGACGTGACTGGTTCTTGACAAACCCATGTTCTTTGATTTGGCTGCCTCATCCCTGGAGGTGTTCAAGGCCAGACTGGATGGAACATTGAGCAGCCTGGTGCAGTGGGAGGTGTCCCTGCCCCTGACAGGATTGGAACTGGATGGGCTTTGAGGTCCCTTCCAGCCCAAACCATTATATGATTTTTCACCTTACAAGTTGCTCAGGTAATAGTTTCTTCCAACCTCTTTCAGACAATTGAGATTAAGAGGATGTTTTTTTTCTTTCTAAGTATCCTGTTTAAAGAGAGGCACTTCTCTCATCTTGAAGGATCTCTACGCCTCTATAAACTTTGAAGATAACCACCAAGGGCTTAATGTTCTTGGGTGGATTTCATTGGATGCTCCATTTTGAATACGTTTTACGTATCCAAGTGGCTTTAAACTCCTTTCCTTCTGCTGGCCTTCTCCACGTCTCCCTTCAAAGCCTGTTTCGTTAAGTCTCATTCTCAATTAACCTTTTTCTAAAGACTGAAACAAGGGAGATGGGACAAACTCCTGCCGCACGTACACCCCTAAGCATCTTGCTGTTCTCCTTTTACCTCAAATTTATTTGCAGACCCTTGCTGGTTGCCTCCGAAACCTCCTGCACCCAGACTTAGCCACTCTTATGTCGTGAACCTGTGTGATTTTTCTCTTCTCCCCCAGGCATGTGCCTGTTTCCACTTTCCATACAATTCCTTTCCAGCTTCCAGACGCTGCTGTTGCTGTAATTCCATCTAATTATGCTTCTTATCTGCTTTCACAGGGGAGCAGCGTGCTGTTATGCACCATCTTTGGTGTCTTCTGGGAACTGCCAGTTCTCATATCTTTCCGTACCGCACATTTCCATCCAGGAGAGTTTCTCCACCGCTACCCTGATCTCTGTCAGATGCTCATTATTTTCTTATTTCTTTTCTTCCGTCTTACTGTACTGGTGGGAAGAGACACTCAGGTTATACATAGCTTCTCCTGTTACCAAATCTCTTGGGAAGCCAGGTAAGGACTCACCTGATAAGGCTGCAAAATTGAAGCGGGGGATCACTGAAAGCTTCTAAAATCCTTCTGGCAATGGTCCCAGGTGGGAGTAATGGGTCGCTGCTGCAGAGACGGTGTTGCTTAAGACCCAGAATTGGCCATTTGGTCCCAGAATTGTCAAGTTGATCCTGGAATTTGCCATTCAGTCCATGTGGGAAGCAGGGCTTTGCAGCAGACTCCCCCCCATCCCAGATCCTAGCATCTAAACTGGAGAGGCGCACAGTCTCCTGGGGGGAAAACTGGTTGGATGGCCGGACCCAGAGAGTGGTGGGAGATGGTGTTAAATCCAGCTGGAGGCCAGTGACAAGTGGGGTTCCCAGTGCTCAGTGCTGGGTCCACCCCTGTTCAATGTCTTTATTAATGATCTGGATGAAGGCGTTGAGTGCACCCTTAACAAATTTGGGGATGATGCTAAGCTGGGTGGGAGTGTTGATCTGCTGGAGGGTCGTGAGGCTCCAAACGGATCTGAACAGGCTGGACCGCTGGGCTGAGAACAATGGGATTAGGTTTAACAAGGCCAAATGCCAGGTCCTGCACTTGGGGCACAACAACCCTGAGCAGCTCCAGACTAGGAGAAGTCTGGCTGCAAAGCTGCCTGGAGGAGAGGGACCTGGGGGTGTTGGTTGACAGCGACTGAACATGAGCCAGCAGTGTGCCCAGGTGGCCAAGAAGGCCAATGGCATCCTGGCTTGTATCAGAAATGGTGTGACCAGCAGGTCCAGGGAGGTTCTTCTCCCTCTNAAGCTCTGCCAAGTTTGGTTCAGGCTGGACATTAGGAAAAAAATTTTCATGGAAAGGATGATTGGGCACTGGCAGAGGCTGCCCAGGGAGGGTGTTGATTCACCTTCCCTGGAGGTGTTTAAGGCACGGGTGAACGAGATGCTGAGGGACATGGTTTAGTGTTTGATGGGAATGGTTGGACTTGATGATCTGGAGGGTCTTTTCCAACCTGGTGATTCTATGATTCTGTGATCTCCTGGAGTAATTTCTTATGTTCTCCTTGTACATGGTGATGGGATGAAAAAGCCCAACTCTGCTCGTGACTCTTCAGCCAATGTTTGTATCCTTGGCTCAAGAAGAACACAGCTTTACCCCCCTCTGAACCGTGTTTCTGGGTGTGTTTGACTGGAGCCTCCATGCAGCAACACTGCTCATGTGCCTGATGTTTACCACGCTGGCCTGAACGCCTCCTCATTCCTCCCGTGGCCACTTGGAGTCAAGTGCTGCTGGAAAGGAGACTCCTGCAGGGATGAAATTCTGGGGCTCGCAGGGGCGTTTCGTGTTCAGATCCTAGACATTTCTGAGTGCAATTTTGTTTCGGGTTTTACAAATGCTCTTCCGCTCGCTTGCTTGCCTCGAGTAATGAAGCAGTGAGATAAAAGACAGGGCCACAGAAGGTTGTTAAAAAATTACTTGCAAATTAATGTGAGGACAAAGTGTATGAGTTAATATCGTATAAAGACCCTTGGAATTGGCACACACGCGTGCACCCTCCGAGCACTGACATTCGCAGGCAGAACTACACTGGTAAACCGAGCCCAAGGGGCTTGATTAACAGGAAATTTTCAGAATGCCAATTAGAGCAAAGTTTACCGAACAAATTGTTTGCACTTGTACCCTAGAACCATCATGAATTTTAATTCAGCATGGATTTATGTGGCTGAAACAATAATTAAAGATACATGAATGCCTCACGTTCAAGAGACTCCCCCACGGTGAGTCTGGAGTTTCGGGTGGGGAATGGAGTGAAGAGTCTGTTTGGACAGGGTCTGCTCTCTCCTGGGAGGACGTGGGGTGCAGGAGGCTCTTCCCCATGGAGATGTAAGCACTTTGCTGACTACTGAGCTCACTGGTCTTTGCAGCGTTTAGTCTTTGATTTCTTTTTTTCTCTTTTTCATTTGTAATCTGACAAAGAAAGATCTATGGGCTGTTTTCTCAATAAATGCTGGCTTGCCTTTTCCTGCCTTCTACTTTTAGTGGCTGTGAGATGTTAAATCAGCCCTTTGGGTGCTCTGGGACTGGTGCTGTGCTCTATGCTCTCCCTGTGAGAGGGCGTGGGGATCCCCTTTCTCCTTCTTCCTGCTTCTCCTCGACCAGTCCCCACTTTGGACTTAGGATCATAGAACGGTTTGTGTTGGAAGGGACCTCAAAGCCCATCCAGTTCCAACACCTGCTGTGTGCAGGGGCACGTCCCGCTGGATCAGGTTGCTCAAAGCCTCATCCAACCTGGCCTTGAGCACCTCATGCCACCATAACGTGGCTTTGGTGGAGGAGGAAGCGGTGCTGCCACGTGGCAGCAGCAGTGAGAAGTCGCAGTGGAGCAGTGCGATGTCTATGTGTATATGCATGTAAGCCTGCATTTGAATTCTGCTCTCCCTCTCCTCGTGCTGGTAAATAAGTTGCACGTATTTTTAGAAGAAGTTATTTTCTGTCACTGCACTTTTTAAATGTCAAGCTCCTGGAGAGGAGTCTTCAAATAGTTTAAGGTCAGTCAGGCTTCAAGGAAGAAATATGCAGGTGGGGAAGAAAAGCTGCTGTTGGGCTGTGGTCCAGCATGAACTGAGGCTGTGCTCTAAATGATGAGCATCCCACGCAGATGCAGCACTCGAGGGTGTTGCCCTCCCTGTTATTCAGTTATGGAATAACTAAAGACTTTGACACAACACTTTGTGGATGAAAATGATCTGGCCTGTTAGTTCAGGAGCGCTGATGAATAATGCATCCCTCCAAAGGTCGGTTTACAAATGATTAATTAACCTGAAGAGAGGTTATTCTCATTGGCAACATCCATCGTCCTAAACAGCTTCATCGTGACTGCACTGGGTTGTGTATTTGGAAGACAATTATTTGAGGGTATCGAGGAATACCTGATCCAGCGCCGGACACGCAGCAGGGACTGCAGCCAGGTCTCCAGGCTTTGCCGTGGACGTGTGGCGTAAAGCAGGCTCCAACATCGCTTCCGCGTGGCTGAAAAGGCGTGGAGATTGCACCTCTGGTATGGTAAACAGCTGAGATCGTTTGTTTTCCTGCTTTGATGTAAAAGCGAGGCTCTCTTGGCAGAGAGAGCTGCTCCCGCTGCCTCCCGCTGCGACTAACAGCTGCCGTGCGCAGTGGGGATATCGCCTGGGCAAACAGGCCCTTCGGCCAAGGGCTTCCTGCATTTGTTATCAGCGATTCGTTATCTGCCTCTATTAATAGAGTGCTCCTAAAGAGCGCTTCCACTCTCTGGAGTCATTTTGGGATGATACCTTCATGCCTCCGGTGAGCAGCATCTCTACTAGAGCTACAGCAGGAACCTGGGGTGGTCCCCCTGTACTAACCCCTCTGCCCCCTGATCCAGGCTTTAAGAAAGACCCCAGCTCCAGGAGGGTCACTTAGGATGGTTATTTTTAGTTCTAAAATGAAGAGGTTTGCTGTATTTTGGGAGAGGTGTGTTTAGCTGAAGGCTGGTCCCTGTCAATACCTCTCTCAAGACAAATGTCAGTGCGTGGAAATGTTGCCTACATCAGAAGGCGGCTGCTGTTTCTCCAGCTCCTTCTTCCTTCTACCTACTCCTCCCACTCCAAAACCAGGCAGGACACAGAACTCACCAGAGTCTTCTTGTACAAAGAATTACTTGCCTCTCTAACAAAGCTCCTGCACTGGATGCAGCTCGGTTGGTTTCTTACCTTGTTCAATCATAAAGTGGCAGAAGCAGCACGAATTCACACCTCACTAGCCCATATCCTGAAACGTGTGAGGCTTCTCAAGTATTTCAGCTCAGCTTCAGCATCTCCAGGAGCATCCTCTGAGGATGAGGGAGAATGGTTTTGAGCTGCAAGAGGGGAGATTGAGATGAGATCCTAGGAAGAAATGCTTTCCTGTGAGGGTGGGGAGGCCCAGATTGCCCAGAGCAGTGGTGGCTGCCCCATCCCTGGAGGGGTTCAAGGCCAGGTTGGATGGGGCTTGGAGCCCCTGATCCAGTGGGAGGTGTCCCTGCCCATGGCAAGGGGGTGGGACTGGATGGGCTTTGGGGTCCCTTCTGTGATTCTATTATTCTACAAAATGACAAAAATACCCATCCTAACCACTTGATTTTTGCTTTGTCCAGCAGGGTCAAACCCCAGAAGGGCAGAGGAGTGTCTGTGAAACAGCTTTGGTGAGGTGTGAAGCACTAAGCTGAGGTCAGTGACCCATTCAAACACCTACTGACCTGGATGCCTTTAGGGGACTGGATGCTGACAGTCCCAATGCTCATGGGTTCAACCAAGAAGCGATGGGGAGCCCACGTTTTTCCCACGTGTCTGCTCATCTGCCACATCTCCTGGCTGCTGCATTCATGCAAAATCCCCTCCTGACCTGCTGGCAACAGGAGCATGGGGGTGATGGAAACCATCTGAGCGATGCCAGAGGGACAGCACCACCGTGTCTGTTCTGCCTGGTGCTTCTGCAGCTCAGGCATCTCCCGGGGCAACAGCTGTAATACACGTGTTTGTGCATTTTAATGGGCTCTTTAGAAGCATGAAAATGATTTACAACATTTCATATTGCATTTTTTTTAATCCTGTAAAATTAAAACAAATCTTTCCCTCGCTTTGCCTAATTTTAAGGCGTTTCTTTTGTTCAGCTCGCGCAGAAAAATATGGATGGAAGAAACTCCTAAAATCCCCAACCACTGGAAACAAAATTGGTATTTTTCCAAGTTAAGTACTATAACAGAGCGAACATACATGTTTAATTTCAAAATGTTGATTCCAAATGGATTTTCCTTTAGAAAAAACTTCCCCCAAGCAAGTCAATATTTGTAATCAAATTGAAATTTCCTCTGGGAATTATTTATTTTCATGAGGTCTAATTTTTGCAAGGGAAAATTCTATGCAGGAAGGTTTTAAGTCGCTTTAAACCAGCTTTAGGAATCTGCGCGATGGGAGGGGGCTGGGAAATCCCACTCAGGCTGCAGCCCACTTGCCTTTGATGATGGTGATCTGATGGAGGAGTTTAAAGTGCTTCTTCCGTCTTTGAAGAGGGTAAAGAGTGAGCAGAAAAGAAGGGAAGAAATTGGAAAGGAGGAGGCATTCAATGCTGATTTTCCCTTCTCCTACCTTTATATTTCTTGAAAACACGTCAGCATAGCACAGGATTCACCTCTGGCAGCGTCAGACATCAAAGTGAGACATCTGAGCTGGCTATTTTTGGCTTCCTACAGAGCCAGAGGGGACACATAACACTTTGGGATGGTGTCTAGTTCACCTACCCTTCTCTGACATCTGCTGCAGGGTGAGATGCGTTGTGCCATTGACTTCATCTGCCTCAAACAGACGATGAGCTGACGATGACAGGGCCACGTCCACTGTAGCCTGATGAATCTTATCTGTGCTGCGTGACCTGCTGTGGACTTACTAGAGGAGCAGGGTTGGGGTAATACAGCCTCTCCATGGGCAACACAACTACAGCCCCCAAAGAGGAGCATCAACTTATAGTGCTGTGAGTGCATTAACAGGGTTCCAAACCTCAAGAGAAGAGGACATGTGGGTTTGCCAGCACCTCTGAAAGCCCTTCAGAGAAAATTGTCATGGCTCAACCTAAAGATCATAAAATCACAGAATGATTTGTGTTGGAAAGAATCTCAAAGCCATTTGTCCATTTCCACCCCTGCCATGGGCAGGGACACCTCCCACTGCATCAAGGGCTCCAAGCCCCATCCAGACTGGCCTTGAACCCCTCCAGGGATGGGACAGCTACAACTTCCCTTTGCAACCTGTTCCAGTGTCTCACCACTGTCATGGTGAAGAAGTTCTTCCTATTCTCTAGTCTAAATCTGCCCCGCTCCAGTTTATACCCGTTCTCCCTCATAGCTGCACTCCAGTCATGAGGTTCTTCCCACCATGTTTCTGTGATGGTAACTGGATCACAGCTTTCTAGTGGCACAATAGCTTCCAGCTCCTCCTGTTTCTTTGTGCGTTACTGTAAAGGCATTTCAGCTGGGCTGCCGGTTGCATCACCTTCCCAGTGGACCCTTTATTACCTACAAGGTGTTTTAGAGAAATGTCCTCCCTTACACCTGACACCCATCTTCCCACCACTTGCTACAGGCCAGCTTTATGTTATCCCACTTCACATCTCGTTTAAAGCCCTGTCTATGAGCCCTGCAAGCTCCTGGGCAAAGACACTCCTCCCCCTCTCAGAAAGGTGGCTCCCATCTGAAGCCTGTAGTCCTGGTGCCGCGTAGGCCATCCCATTATCAAAATATCCAAAGTTATTGCAGTGACAATAACTTTGATGATGATTTTCTTACAGAGCGATGATTTTCTTGCAGGAGTTGTGTCCATTTTAGAGCAACAGTTAGGGTTAATGATGTGCATAATTTACAATATTATGCCTCTTATTTTTGTATTATGATAAATCACCTCCCTCCACATTTCCTTTTATTTCTATGTGCTGGGAACTCAATACAGTGGTAGGAAAAGAACAATACAGTGTGCACTGTCAGTCTCAAACACAGAACCAGCACACCCATGCTACAGACATTCAGACGCACAGCACCGTGTCAGATTATTAGCTCCAAGGCAACTGCCAGCATGCAGTTTTATTGGAAATGAAAACAAGGTAATTCAAGATTTATTTGCTCTCTAGGAAAGCGCCAGGAGGCAGGAGGCAACATCTCCTGTAAAACACCCAGCACGTGGTAACTTGCTGCCTGTTCGGCTTGTGCGAGTGGACTGGGGATTTTTGAGTGACCTGTTCAAAAGAAGGAGGATTTTCCTCTTTGCCCCCATCCTGTATCCTAACAGAGCGATGGAGACTGGCTGACTCTGTTTTCACTCTACCCAGAGGGAAATAAGCACATCCCAGTGCTCCTGGAGGATCTCAGGTGGCTCCATATCATGTAACCCAGCAGCTGAGAGGGCCAACCATGTCCTAGGGTGCATCAAACACGGCATTGCCAGCTGCTCGAGGGAGGGAGTTGTCCCTCTCTGCTCCGCACTGGTGTGGCCCCAGCTTCAGCACTGGTGCTGCAGGATAGACAGGACCTAAAGCTACTGGAGAGTGTTCAGAGGAGGGCACAGAGCTGGTGGAAGGTTTAGAGGGGAAGCCGTGTGAGGTGTGGCTGAAGTCACTGGGTCTGTTCAGTCTGGAGAAGAGGAGCCTGAGGGCAGATCTCATCACAGGCTGCTGCTTCCTCACAAGGGGAGGAGGAGGAGCAGGCACTGAGCTCTTCTCTCTGGTGACCAATGGCAGGACATAACGGAACGGCAGGAAGATGCCAGGGGAGGGTCAGGCTGGACATTAGAAGGCTCTTCCCCAGAAGGTGGTGGAGACCTGGAACACCTCCCAGGGAAGCAGTCCTGACAGTGTTCCAGAAGCGTTTGGCCAGCACACTCAGCCCCACAGTTATAATGTTGGGGTGTCCTGTGCAAGGACGGCAGTTGGACTCCATGGGCCTTGTGGGTCCCTTCAAACTGAGGACATTCTATTATTCTAAGATCACCAAAGCTTCAGAAACAAACCCTGACTATTGTCTAACTCAAAGTATTTATTATATTGCTGCCTTAGCTCCTTTTCTCACCAGTTATGGTGAACTGATCACCAAATAAAACTCCTTATTAACAATCATCTACCATGCTCTGTTATTGTTGCTCTGCCTCAAACCAACCTGTGCCTGGGCACTGCTACAACAGCCAGAGAAGGGCCCTGAAAACATTTAGCATCTGAGAGGAAAACTGTTGGAACAATCTGAGTAATTGATTTAGAATCATAGAATGCTCTGGGTTGGAAGAGACCTTAAAGATCATCCAGTCTCACCCCTGCCATGGACAGGGACACCTCCCACTGGATCAGGGGCTCCAAGCCCCATCCAACCTGGCCTTGAACCCCTCCAGGGATGGGGCAGCCACCACTGCTCTGGGCAACCTGGGCCAGGGTTTCCCCACCATCATAGTGAAGAATTTCCTCCTTATATCTAGTGTAAAAGTCTTTGAAGATGATTTTAAAAGATGCTGTGAGTGTGTTCCAGAAAGCAACGCTGATTAAAAAAGAAATGAAAAAATGCACCTTGATTAGATGAAAGGCAAAATAAGCAATAAAACTAAATAAAACAACCTATATAATAAATGGGATAAGAGCAGGCTGACAGCACCAATCATCGGTCAGAAAGCAAGAGATGCGAAGAGTGCCTGACATAACCTGCATTATGAAAGGAGCCTTAATGGAGATTGAGAAGTGGTTCCCAGCCTGGGTGTTCGGGTCGGTAGTTGTGTTGGCCGTTCTGGGAAGAGGGAGCACGGCAGAGCTTCACTGGAGTGGTCTGTGTTGGTAATTTTAAATAGAGATTAGCTGTTGTTTTTTGGACAAGACTGAATGGTTTATCAAATGTGCCTGCCTACCCCCAGGTATGAATACAGAGATTTAAAAGAACTGAAAACCAAAGCCTGGAAACCTAACTCTTTGGAGAAAAAACATAGAATCATGGAATGGTTTTGGTGGGGAGTGGCCTCAAATCCCATCCAGTCCCACCATCTGCCATGGGCAGGGACACCTCCCACTGGATCAGGAGCTCAAATCCCATCCAACCTGGCCTTGAACCCCTCCAGGGATGGGGCAGCCACCATGTCTCTGGGCAAATGCAAACCCACGTCTTTTTTGCCTTCTGATCAATCTTTTTTAGCTCCGCTGTCACTCTTAAGGGCACAGAAAGATCTTGAAGGATTTTTGTGTCTTCCAGACGACTGACATCACTGGCAGGACCCACACCTGATGTGTTCAGCATGCTCGGGTTGGGCTTGCTGCCCACAGACGGTTGGTTTGGAACAAGTCTGGCATTTCCCAGCGTAGCTAACATGCACTGTGCACGTACAAGATGCACAATGCCTTCCAGCACCCACAATATGATGCTGAAGACTCTTAACCCCGATCCATCCTCCCAGTGCCCGGGAGCTTTGGCTATCATAGATGCAGAGATCAGCCAGGGACGAGTGAACGCAGTGGTAGGAGAGATTGCTGCTGCGAGCTGAGAGATCTGCACACAATTTTTTTTTTTTTCCTGCTAAATACAAATAGTTTTGCTGTATCTGAGGTTTGGATCCAGGTTCTGCAGGCTGGAAGCTAGAGATGCTGGGAAAGGCTTGATGTCAGCCTCAGAGGTGGAGGCTCAGGATCTTCTGTTTTCCAGCCTTGGGACAGAGTGGTGGTAAAAATCCCCCTCGATACATCCAGGCATCTGGTTAGCTTTTCAGCCTCTGCTGGCACTGGCACAGAAACCGAGAAGACATTTACTTCCAAGAGCAGATGCAAACACAGGGACCTGCCAATTGGCCCAAATCAAATAAAACCTGACCTCTGATGAACTGGAGCCGTAATGCTTTCAAACAACTCTGCACTCAATATTGGCAATGTAATCGTTTACCTTTGAGACGTGAGGGCTGAAGGAGAAACGGAACCTAAAGCTCCCGGAGATGTTTCATTACTATCATTTCTGTTATTGATAGGAAGCCGGCAAACCCCCATGAGATCCCTGAAACCGGCTCCAGGAGAGCCTGCCTGCACCTTTTCCCCAGGGAAAAACGTAACACCCAAGAGCTGTGTTTTATTAAAGAGCCTGAACCTCTTCAATCACAGAAAAGAATAGAAAGATTCTCCCCTAGCAGGTAGGTCCTTTCTTGCAGGTTTGTTTTCAATCCTGTGATCCCCAGCCACTGCCTGGGTGCCCACATACCCACACAGCCTTGCTGTCTCCTAGAAAAAAAACCTTCTTTCCTTTGGATGGGGCAGAGACCCCCGGGAACAAACCAGTGTAGACCCTGGGCAGGCTTTTGGGCCATTGCTGAGGCTACCAGAGCTGTGGGTCCTGATTCCATTGCTGCAAACCATGGCTCAGCACAGCCCTTCTCATCCTCTGGATGAGGAGGTGGAATCCATGCACAGTTCTTTCTCCATAGGATACCCTACATTTCCAGGTGTAGGGGAGGACCAAACAGTCCAGCCTTCTCCTTGCCCCATGGAAAACCACTTTGCATCCTTGTAGCAGCAGTGGTTCTTTACCACTAGCAGGCAGTGGTACCCAGGGCAACTCAAACTGCCACAGCATCCCCAAAACATACAGTCAGGGCTGTGAGTCCCACCTGTGGTTTCACAGAATCATGGAAGGGTTTGGGCTTGAAGGGATCTCAAAGCCCATCCAGTTCCAACCCCTTGCCATGGGCAGGGACACCTCCCACTGGATCTGGTTGCTCATTTCACCCCCCTGACTGCTATAAAGATGTTTAATGACTAAGAATAATTTTCTGCATGGTGCACCTGTCAGTAAAGCTGTCAAACAGGCAGGGCCTGGATGGTTAGTTTAGGCTGTAGCAGGCTGGTTTAGCATGTAGCATCACGGTATGTTCATTTTCCTCAGCCACCAAGGTGATTGGCGAAGTTCTTCACTCCCTTCACTGCTTCTTTTCCGTGTTCGTGGCTCTGTGTGCTGAATTGCATCACTGACACAGATGGAGTTTGGACTTCTAAAAGCAGGAATGAGGATTGTGGTCTTACACATATAAAAGCAGGTATTTTTAAACCCAAGAAGTTCTCGCCACCTCCCCAGGGCTCAGCTGGGTGGGTTTCAGGGCACAGTGTGAGGACAAAGGTGGAAAAGCAGCAGCGCTGGGATCTGGGAGTAACCAGATCAAGTGGGAGGCATCCCTGCCTGTGGCAAAGGGCTTGGAACTGGATGGGCTTTGAGGCCCCTTCCAACCCAAACCATTCTCTGATTCTCTGAAACTGTCTCTGCAGCAGCACCCTGCACACCGAGCGATTCACAAGGATGGGATTTTGTGGCCCTCAGGCTCCTCGTATCCACTTCCAGCCCATGAGTCACCCGCAGCACTGTGTGGAGAGAATCCCTGCCCCTTGCAGCCTGCCCTCCTGGAGGTGATGCCACTGAGATGTTCAGCCCAGGCCTCTAGCTCCAAGCCCCCTGGCACGTGTCCAGCACCACACAGCCGTGTCAAGCCCTGCCCCGATGTGGCAATACAGCAGCTGGCGTGCTGAGGGATGTTGTCACCAAAGGAAGCCTGTATTTCTCCCCAGCCAAAGGTGCCCTTCCTCCAGGGTATGTGAAAACCCATATTGGACCATGGTGCTTTCTCTGTGCTGGTTTTAGCTGAGAAGCAGAAGGGCCCTATCCAGGAGCCACCCAATGGCACCGCTAGAGATGCAGCAGGACCTGAAATCCCCCAGAGCTGGAGGGGGGCACGTGCTGCACCCACCTTCTCCTGCTTCCCTTATCACCCTGCTGTCCCCAGCGGGCTGAGCATGTCTCCAATGCCTGCAGAAGGGAAACAGCTGATGGCATCTCCCCAAAACCCGGCATCACACCTCTCTATGCCCAGCAGGAGGGTAGCAACACCAGGCTGGGGCAACACAGCTCCTCCAGCTGCCTCTCGCCAACAAGTCCTGGTCCCTGCAACCCCCTCAAATCCAGATGCGTGGAAAAAAACTGTGAGATGACAGAGAGCTCTTTTATTCCTGCCGTAATTAGTCCCTTTGGAATTCAATTAACAAGCTCCCCGCCGCAGCTATCAAACCATCATCAGTTAGGCAAACAGGCGTACAAGCCAGGCCAGGTCCTTGCAAATACAATATAAATATTTCAACATGTCCAAGGGGAGCTTGTCTTTCCACCCCCTTTGCAACTTACTTTGAAGTGTTTCCCCGCTGGTGGGAATTCAAGGGCTCTGCCGCTGACCAGAAGCACCTTTGCCCTGACCCTGCTCGCCCTTCCCAGTTGGAGAGCATCTACCCTGACCCAGCAGTGCCAGGGAAAAAACGTCATTGTTGGTATGACCAGAGCGTCACAGGGCTGACCCTGGTGTGCAGGGTTGGTGTCATGCAAGGTGTGAATAGGCTGTCAGCTCTGCTGTCCCTGGGTGCCGGTGTGGGGCTGGGCACGTAGGCAGGCACCGAGCGTGATCCAAGTGGTGCTGCCGTGCCTGTCTCTGGGGCGTGTGATCAGGTTGGGACGTGCACCGGTGATGGTGAATAACAACCATTGCTGCAGGGGCTGCATAACTTCTTATTTTTATGATTTGCTGGCTTTTTGTACAAGTTTGACTGGGCTGGAAATGGAGAAACTGATGTTTTCTGAGCTTCTGGAAGTGGGGAGAAGAGAACTCAATTCAATCCACCTGTTCTAACATACCAGTGGAGTTAGGGTTGAAATAGGGCTTTAGCTTGGGGAAGATTGCCTGCAGGAAAGCTGGGGAGCGGCTCTTGACCAGGATCGTGGGAATGGTTTCCAGCTGAAAGGAAGGAAATTGAGATGAGATCTTAGGGAGAATATATTTTGCTGTGAGGGTGGGGAGGCCCTGGCCCAGGTTGCCCAGAGC
Source organism: Piaya cayana (assembly GCA_013389865.1). Taxonomy (NCBI): domain Eukaryota; kingdom Metazoa; phylum Chordata; class Aves; order Cuculiformes; family Coccyzidae; genus Piaya; species Piaya cayana. Next base: position 43,043 of record WAAB01011843.1, on the reverse strand, counting down.
AGTGGTGGCTGCCCCATCCCTGGAGGGGTTCAAAGCCAGGTTGGATGGGCCTTGAAGCAACTGGATCCAGTGGGAGGTGTCCCTGCCCATGGCAGGGATGGAACTGGATGGGCTTTGCGTTCCCATCCAACCCAAACCATTGCATGATGCTATGAAGATATCATGCACGTCTCCATCCAGGGGTGACTCTGGGGCCAGGGAGGTTGGATGCTTGATAATGGTAGTAACACTATGCCTGCTAGAAAAGTGCTGGGGTGTGACACCCCCACACTACAGGTGGCTGAAAAATCAAGTCTGCGAGCCTCCTCTGCACCACCAAATGTACCTCTGTCTTTAGAGATTCACGTGTGCCTGTTTTGTTTTGAGCTAAAGCAGTATTATTTTTCTAACCTTTGAGCTAATCCTTATCTAAGTAATTTTATTTTCTGAAATTTAACTGCATGTTTTCTCTCTAGATGTGATAATGTGGGACGCTGGGCTGCAGAAGGGCTGTTGCTGATGTCTGTCCCTATGGAGATAAAGGCCGTCCTCCAGCTGGTGGAATGCTCTAAGTGCAAAGGGTGAAAAAGGGTTGTGCCTGCAAGGAGANTGCCAGGGGACAGGATGAGAGGGAATGGCCCCAAGCTCTGCCAAGGGAGGTTCAGGCTGGACATCAGAAAGAAATTTTTCAAGGAAAGGGTTTTTGGGCAGTGGCAGAGGCTGCCCAGGGAGGTGGTTGATTCACCTTCCCTGGAGGGGTTTAAGGCACGGGTGGATGAGGTGCCGAGGGACGTGGTTTAGTGATTTATAGAAACTGTTGGACTCAATGATCCAGTGGGTCCTTTCCAACCTGGTGATTCTATGATTCTAATATGGACCTTGTTTGTGTTTTTGTCCCTTATCCAGGATCCGTGCTTTCCGGAATCTACTTCCTAATTCCAGCCCCCTCCTGCTGCTAAGTCCAGCCTGGGACCTTTTCCTGTGTCCACTCTGCAGCATCAGTGGTGACGTAGTCATCGAGAGGCATTCAATTTTGTATATATGTTACTATTTTCTTGTTAATTATATTTTCCTTACTATTGCTTCATTAAAGCTGTTTTAGTTTCCAACCCACAAGTCTCCCTCTCATTTCCATTTTTCCCTTTTCCCTGGGAGGGAGGATTTGGGCACAAACGCTCTAGTTTAACTGCCAGTCAAGCCAGGCTGAGGCTAAACCTTGACAATGCTGCAAGTCCCAAGAAGAAGCAGCAAAGGTGAACAACAGTTCTTGCAAACATCAGAGGTTCTCCTGGGACTTCAAATTCATGAGCTCCTGTTCCAGCCAGCACACTCCTAAGGGTTGAGATGAAGACCACAGGGGTGTGCGGTTCTGTATCGAACACCCGTCTTGACAGCTCCCCAGCCAATCTTGCTTCGGAACCAGAGGTTCCTCATCACCAACCCATCCCCTCCAGCCGCTGGGGAACTAACAGCCCTGCCTACACAGGGCACAGCCACAGTCTGAGTCTGGGGCTTCAGCCCAGTGTGCAGGTGATAAAATACACCCTGTCCTGGCTTCAGTGCAGGAAAATGCATTTGCCTGCTAGCAAAGATAATTCAGGTCTGTTCAAAATGAAACCTGTTATGGCGAAAAGTAATCTCTAATGTTTGTACTGCGTCAAAATGAATGATGTGACATATCTGGACTGCCTTGGAAAGCAGAGAATTGCCTAGAGATGGTGAATGTCTTCAATATTGTGTGAGAGGGACCAGGAGGAAGGTGCTAAACGTTGCAGCTGCTGCTTATGTTGATGTGTTTTCCTTTGAGCAGCATTCTCTTCCTTGACGTAAAGATGCCCTTAGACCAATGGGGATCTGATATCATTGCTGGTCGCCACTCAAGATCAATGTATGGATATTGTCATCCCATCAGGCAGGTCTTCTCCTAACCCAGCAGCACGTGCTGAAGCTTTGACTGCAGCTCCTTCATCTCTGCTCTGATCTCTCCATACTCACCCAGGATGAACTTGAAGCTGGGCATGGGTTCGGGCTCACCTGCAACCTCCTTGCAGATGGAAGCCAAGAGCCTGCTGGTTCTGTGTCACCTGGATTCCCAAATCTCACGTCATTCCGGTGGGCAGCAGGAGAGGAGAACACTGCGCTCCTGGCTTAAAGCTCCCTGTGGTGCCCTCATGCAGCGGTGGCTTTGCCACGGGAGATGTTTGATGTCCTTCCAGCTATTCCCACCATCACTCTGTGCTATGAGCCAGGATACTGCTGTGTGAAGCCCTGCTGAAACGCAGAGCAGCTGGCAATGCCGGGAGCCATGGGTTTGAGAGTATGGATGCCAGCATACCCAGCAGGTGTTAATTCCTTCTGTAGGAGCGCAGGGGCCCTTCCAGGCCACTTCACTGCTCAATTAGGCTGAGATTAGACAAAGCTTAAATAACATGTGCTACTTCGGGTACTCTGACTCCAAGTAGTCACGTTGGAAGTAATCATGGGAAGGTCTGGGCTCGCTCGGGCAGAAACGAAGCAGCAGGAGCGAAACGCTCCTTCCCACCCAAATAACGGCTCTAACAAGGCAAAGCCCTGCCAGCAATTTATCATCCCTTTCCTACAGCAAAACCTCCCCAGCCTGGGCAGATGAGAGAAGTGACGTGATAGAAGGAAGGACAAGCTCGAGGAAGGCTCTAGGGAGTTATTTGGAAGGGCGTGGAGATGATCCAAGGGCTGGAGAACCTCCTGTAGGAGAACAGGTTGAGAGAATTCAGGTTGTTCGGCGTGGAGAAGAGAAGGCTCCAGGGAGACCTCAGAGCAGCTTCCAGTGCTGAAAGGGGCTCTAGGAAAGCTGGGGAGGGGCTCACAATCAGGGAGGGCAGCAACAGGATAAGGGGGAATGGCTTTCAACTGAAAGAAGGGAGATTGAGATGAGATCTTAGGGAGAAATTTTTCCTGTGAGGCTGGAAAGGCCCTGGTCCATCTTGCCCAGAGCAGTGGTGGCTGCCCCGTACCTGGAGGTGTTGAAGGCCAGGTTGGATGGGGCTTGGAGCCCCTGATCCAGTGGGAGGTGTCCGTGCCTGTGGCAGGAAGGTTGGAAGTAGATGGGCTTTGAGCTGCTTTCTAACCCAAACCATTCCATGATTCTATGAGTCTATTTTCTGTAAGCTAGAAAAACAGTGGGTTTCCAAAAGCAGCTTATGCACCTGGGCTTTGCCTGTGATGCTGAAGTTTATTGTCCTTGTTATTACATAAAAAAAGTTTTGAGACACTTCACTTTGCTGGGTCATGGCAGTAGAAGGTGACATGGAAGGTTTGATTTGTGATTTGTGAGATTAGGGGTTATTTTAGACATTCAGGGATTTACTTTTGGTTAAATCACCCCAACTCAAGCAGAATATCAGCAAATCAGCTGCAGGGTTACTGTGACCTTAATTTTGTTAGAAACCTAGAAGCAATACAAGTGAACTGATGTTTAACCAAGGAAATTATTCACCTCACCTCTACTGCAAAATAGGAAAAAAAGAAACTTGGCGACCCTTTCAGTATTGGAAGCTGCTCTAAGGTCTCCCCGCAGCCTTTTCTTCTCCAGGCTGAACGCCAACTCTCTCAGCCTCAAATGGAAGGTTCTACAGCCCTCAGATCATCTCCATGACCTCCTCTGGATTTGCTCTAACAGCTCCATGTCCTTCCTGTGCTGAGGACTCCCAAACTGGACACAGGGCTCCAGGTGGGGTCTCACCAGAGTGGAGGAGAGGGGTAGAATCCCTCCCTCACCTGCTGGTCCTCGTCTTTGGATGCAGCCCAGGACACAGGTGGTTTCTGGACTGCAAGTGCAGGTTGCTGGCTCATGTTGAGCTTCTCCTCCCCCAGCACCTCGAGTCCTTCTCCTCAGGGTTCCTCCCAATCCATTCTCCACCCAGTCTGTATTTGTGCCTGGGATTGCCCCAACCCAGGTGCAGGACCTTGCACTTGACCTTGTTGAACTCCATGAGGTTCCCACAGCCCCACCTCTCCAGCCTGGCCAGATCCCTCAGGATCCATCCCTCCCCTCCAGCGTGTTGACTGCACCACACAGCTCGATGTCATTGGCAAAGAAGTGAGTGCGTGCTGTGCATGCTGGTGCAGGGAGGAAAATAAAGGAGAGGATTTTGTAGTGTAAGATCAAGCCTAAGCACAGAAGGGAGAAGCCTCAGGGAGAGAGCAGCACAAGAAGTACTGGGGGGGGTCAAAGATGCCCCACAGCCCCATTTTCCACTCTCTTCTCAATCCCATCCCCAAACCAGCTTTATTCTGTCGTTCTTTTAAAATATTTAGTGATTTCCTCCACAAATTTAGAAACAAGTTGGCCGATCTTGCCGAAAAAAACCCCTAGTTTAAAAATTAATTGCAAGCTTTAAAAAATTAATAATTATTACAGTTAATTAAGGTTACAGCTTAGCATTTTTTTTTAAAACTGTTAAAAATTTGGTAGCTCCTGCGCAATCGCCTTTGGAGTAGAGAATGATGGGGGGCGGGAGCTGGAAATATGTTGTCTTCTTCGTTTCACTGAGCAGGTTTTGGGCTTTTCTGCCTCATCTGCATTATTATTGACGGCATTACTGCACCTATCAAAATCCAGATCTATGACATCGTAATTTTGCTACAATTTCTTTTGTTCCAGATAATTTAAAATGCTTTCCTGTTGTCCATAACACATTTGGCTATGGATTTTTTTTAATGGATACTTTTACTTCTCATATCCATTGTTCTTCATTTCTTAGCATCTGATTTTTAATCACAGCCATTATCTTCCTCCCATTCCTGATTTGTTGCTTCTTATCTGTAGCTCGGCTCACTCTTTCGGCTTCCTTTTCTTTTGCCAGGATTTGTTGTGATCTTTTCTTTGTGATCATCATAAATACGCCTGTCAAGAAGAAACCAAAAGAAAAGGCTTTTATTTCTCAGAGAATCAGAGAGATTTCTGTTTTCCAATGAATCAGAGAGAGCTGTAAAGTACTGGGTGTGTGAGAACTGGCCTGCAGATTTTGCTAAGGGCTTCTGCCTACTTACTGCGTCTGAATGGGATGGTTAATCCCTGGGGCCTCTCTTGCTGGTGTGGAGCCCATCAGCAGGAGCTGCTGTGCAACCTGTCTTGATCTCAGCACTAAAAATCACCTTAGCTTCCTGGATTGTGGCCTATTGTTCTGTTAAATTCATAAATCTGAATATGTGTTATTCTTCAGAGGTGGATGCACAACAAGAACTCCTCACCTGGAGCCCTGCGTCCAGTTCTTGGAGTCCTGAGCACAGGAAGGACCTGGAGCTGTTGGAGTGAGTCCAGAGGAGGTCACAGAGGTGATCCAAGGGCTAAAGCATCTTCTGTAGGAAGACAGGCTGAGCGAGCTGGAGTTTTTCATCCTGGAGAAGAGAAGGCTGCAGGGAGACCTTAGAGCAGCTTCCAGTCCTGAAAGGGGCTCCAGAAAAGCTGGGGAGGGGCTCTTGAGCAGGGAGGGCAGGGATAGGATGAGCAGGAACCATTTTGAACTGAAACCGGGAGACTGAGATGAGATCTTAGGAAGAAATGTTTTGCTGAGAGGGTGGGGAGGCCCTGGCCCAGGTCACCCAGAGCAGTGGTGGCTGCCCCATCCCTGGAGGTGTTCAAGGGCAGGTTGGATGGGGCTTGGAGCCCCTGATGCAGTGGGAGGTGTCCCTGCCCATGGCAGGGGTGGGACTGGATGGGCTTTGAGGTCCCTTCCCACCCAACCCATTCTGTGATTCTGTAGGTTGGCCCCGCACCTTCCTGCCCAGAGCATCCCACTCACAGCATCCCACCCACTCGCCATGGCTGAAATGCTGTGGGGTGAGCAGAAGAGAGGGCTAAGAAGAACGTGTGCATTTCTTCAAGTGCCACAGACCAGAAACTGTGCCCTGGCACTGCCTCAGCCTGGCTGCCGTGGTCCAGAGCTGCTCTGTCATGCCAGCAGCCCATCGCCAGCTGCAGCACACACCGAGGCTGCTCCGTGTGCTGGAGGGCTGCCGGGCTGCTCTCATTTTGCTGTTTGATTTGTTTACATCGATTTTAGAATAATGACTTTTCATGAAGTAAATCTCGATTGAGAAAATAAATTATTTTCTCATTTGGGCGCAGGCAGCGGCTGTGGCGGGTGCCGGCTCCCAGCCTGTCGGTGTTGATTCCCCATTACGAGCCCATCATCGGCAGGGCTCAGCCAGCACCAGAATTCAAATGCAGAGTCTATATATTTTTCTGTATTTCACTTTTCATGCAGAAAGAGGTCTCTGGGGAGAACTTAGAGCAGGTTAGAATATGGAAAGGAGCTCCAGGAGAGCTGGGGAGGGGCTCTTGATGGTGGAGGGCTGGGACAGCATGAGAGGGGATGGTTTTCAGCTGAAAGAGGGAAGATGAAATGAGATCTTGGGAAGAAATGTTTTGCTGAGAGGGTGGGGAGGCCCTGGCCCAGGTTGCCCAGAACAGGGGTGGCTGCCCCATCCCTGGAGGGGTTCAAGGCCAGGTTGGATGGGGCTTGGAGCCCCTGATGCAGTGGGAGGTGTCCCTGCCCATGGCAGGGGTGGGACTGGATGGGCTTTGAGGTCCCTTCCCACCCAAACCATTCTGTGATTCTGTGAAAATCTGTGTATTCCTACTCAGCACAAGAGGAACTTCTGTTGGGTTAAGCTTGAACAAATGATAGTTTAACCCTTTTCAAAACTGTAGAATGAAAGATTACGCTGCCTCTGTTCTGCACTGCTGCTCCGTGGCCGGTAGTTTAAACCTCCATGTGGCAGACCTGCAGCCCATAAACAAAATATTTACTTTTCTTTTCCAGTGCTGTGGTGGAAATGTGCTTTGAGTCTTGCTTCATTTTAGAAGTGTGCTTTGAAGCTGTGTCTTGTTGTTTTCTTTCTCCTGCCTATGTTTGATGACCTGCCAGCCTTCAGCTGGTTCCGACCGTGACTCTGCAAGGGATCAGATGGAAGATGTCATATGGCCCTTGTCCCAGAGGTGCTGCCTTCCTCCGTGGGTGCAGTTACACCAGTGCTCGTCTGCTCGTAGGACTGGAGCTTTCCTGGAGCATGAGATGGATTTTTAAAATAGTCTTTCTCAAAGGCTGTTCAAGAAATGAAACCATCATCCTGATTCTCTCCTTAAAAGAATGGAAGGTAAGTGTGATTTGTGATAAGGAATCCCCTTAGAGAAGCAGCTGGGTGTCCCCTGTGATACCGAAGATGTTATGTTTCAACCTGAAATCCCATCTCCTGTATTAAAGACAGACTCTCAGTTTTCAGTCTGCGTTAGGTAGGCAGAAAAATGTACTCATAGACCCCTGTCATCCTCCTCCAAGCTCCAATTTGAGACTGGCCCAGGTCATCCGTTTCAGGAGTCTCCTGATGNGCAGCTTCCAGTCCTGAAAGGGGCTCCAGAAAAGCTGGGGAGGGGCTCTTGAGCAGGGAGGGCAGGGATAGGATGAGCAGGAACCATTTTGAACTGAAACCGGGAGACTGAGATGAGATCTTAGGAAGAAATGTTTTGCTGAGAGGGTGGGGAGGCCCTGGCCCAGGTCACCCAGAGCAGTGGTGGCTGCCCCATCCCTGGAGGTGTTCAAGGGCAGGTTGGATGGGGCTTGGAGCCCCTGATGCAGTGGGAGGTGTCCCTGCCCATGGCAGGGGTGGGACTGGATGGGCTTTGAGGTCCCTTCCCACCCAACCCATTCTGTGATTCTGTAGGTTGGCCCCGCACCTTCCTGCCCAGAGCATCCCACTCACAGCATCCCACCCACTCGCCATGGCTGAAATGCTGTGGGGTGAGCAGAAGAGAGGGCTAAGAAGAACGTGTGCATTTCTTCAAGTGCCACAGACCAGAAACTGTGCCCTGGCACTGCCTCAGCCTGGCTGCCGTGGTCCAGAGCTGCTCTGTCATGCCAGCAGCCCATCGCCAGCTGCAGCACACACCGAGGCTGCTCCGTGTGCTGGAGGGCTGCCGGGCTGCTCTCATTTTGCTGTTTGATTTGTTTACATCGATTTTAGAATAATGACTTTTCATGAAGTAAATCTCGATTGAGAAAATAAATTATTTTCTCATTTGGGCGCAGGCAGCGGCTGTGGCGGGTGCCGGCTCCCAGCCTGTCGGTGTTGATTCCCCATTACGAGCCCATCATCGGCAGGGCTCAGCCAGCACCAGAATTCAAATGCAGAGTCTATATATTTTTCTGTATTTCACTTTTCATGCAGAAAAAGGTCTCTGGGGAGAACTTAGAGCAGGTTAGAATATGGAAAGGAGCTCCAGGAGAGCTGGGGAGGGGCTCTTGATGGTGGAAGGCTGGGACAGCATGAGAGGGGATGGTTTTCAGCTGAAAGAGGGAAGATGAAGTGAGATCTTGGGAAGAAATGTTTTGCTGAGAGGGTGGGGAGGCCCTGGCCCAGGTTGCCCAGAGCAGGGGTGGCTGCCCCATCCCTGGAGGAGTTCAAGGCCAGGCTGGATGGGGCTTGGAGCCCCTGATCCAGTGGGAGGTGTCCCTGCCCATGGCAGGGGTGGAACTGGATGGGCTTTGAGGTCCCTTCCCACCCAAACCATTCTGTGATTCTGTGAAAATCTGTGTATTCCTACTCAGCACAAGAGGAACTTCTGTTGGGTTAAGCTTGAACAAATGATAGTTTAACCCTTTTCAAAACTGTAGAATGAAAAATTATGCTGCCTCTGTTCTGCACTGCTGCTCCGTGGCCGATAGTTTAAACCTCCATGTGGCAGACCTGCAGCCCATAAACAAAATATTTACTTTTCTTTTCCAGTGCTGTGGTGGAAATGTGCTTTGAGTCTTGCTTCATTTTAGAAGTGTGCTTTGAAGCTGTGTCTTGTTGTTTTCTTTCTCCTGCCTGTGTTTGATGACCTGCCAGCCTTCAGCTGGTTCCGACCATAACCCTGCAAGGGATCAGATGGAAGATGTCATATGGCCCTTGTCCCAGAGGTGCCGCCTTCCTCCGTGGGTGCAGTTACACCAGTGCTCGTCTGCTTGTAGGACTGGAGCTTTCCTGGAGCATGAGATGGATTTTAAAAATAGTCTTTCTCAAAGGCTGTTCAAGAAATGAAACCATCATCCTGATTCTCTCTTTAAAAGAATGGAAGGTAAGTGTGATGTGTGGTAAGGAATCCCCTTAGAGAAGCAGCTGGATGTCCCCTGTGATACCGAAGATGTTATGTTTCAACCTGAAATCCCATCTCCTGTATTAAAGACAGACTCTCAGTTTTCAGTCTGCGTTAGGTAGGCAGAAAAATGTACTCGTAGACTCCTGTCATCCTCCACCAAGCTGAAATTTGAGACTGGCCCAGGTCGTCCATTTCAGGAGTCTCCTGATGGATTCCTATGTAAAGCTTAAAAAGAAGTAAAATTCGGAAAAGCAAACCATGTGCCTGGTGTGGTGTTGTGAAGCCATCAGGGCCCACATTATCTTCCTGTATCTCCCAGTAGAGAATAGAGTCCCTTATGGAATTGTCATAGAATCGTGGAATGGTTTGGGTGGGAAGGGAACTCAAAGTCCATCCAGTCCCACCCCTGCCATGGGCAGGGACACCTCCCACTGCATCAGGGGCTCCAAGCCCCAACCAACCTGCNTGGGCTGTAAGCACACATTACCAGCTTGTGTTGATCTTCTCATTTACCAACACTCCAAAGTCCTCCTCAGGGCTGCTCTCAATCCATTCTCTCACTTAAACTTTACCCCACCCTGATCAGATGAAGTTTAGATATGCATTATATGAAAAAGAAAAAAAAATGAAATACATCTTCTCCTTGCCTGTTTCAGATGTCCTGATCCATGGTTTGATATCCCTGGTTTTTGTGCTGCAGGGACTGGTGAACAATCTCTCTCGTGCCACTCCTCACCGCACAGCCCATCAGTCACACATCTTCCAGGCTGAAGAGTCTCAGTCTGTGTAATCTCTCCACCCGCAGAGCCGTTCCCCTTATCTTTCCCACTTCTCTCGGCATCTTTTCTAGTTTTCCAGGCTTTTGTTTTCTGTCTTTTTATTTTTTTTTCTTCCAATGGAAGGAACAGATTTGCAAACAGTATTTAAGCAGCAGGTGAATTATTGATCTGCGCAATGACAAATTGATCCCTTCTGTTTGCTTTAACACTATTTCCCTAAAAATTTCCACACTCAATTTACTTTTTCAGGCTATCACAGGCCATTGAGGTGATGGGTTTGTAACACTCTCTGCAGCATGGGAATGCAAGGAAAATGTTATCTCTCCGGAGTGGTGATAGCTCATTTAAGACTTATGACTGGTTCAAGTATAAATGGATTGTTTCACCCAGGCACATGATTTTGCATGTCTCGCTACTGAATTTCCTTCTTGTTTTATTGTCTATTTCCTCAATATTGAGAGATCCTGCCACGGCTTTTCACTATTGACTCTGAGTATTGAAATACTGTTAGCAACTTCATCCCCTCAGTGTTTTCCTTTTCTTCTCATGGTTGTCTCCTGCTCCACAGATGATGCTCAACCACAGGTCCCTGGGTGCCCCTTTTGGCACTCTTATTCCAATCCAAAGTCTGCTAATTTATTCCTAATTTGTGTTTCATGCTCTTCTGCAGGTGTTATACAAAACAAGGCTTTTCCTTTTACACTAAATGGCAACAGAAATGGGGAAGGATCTGGATCCCAGGGGTTCTGGAGGCAGCTGAGGGTTCTGAGGTTGTTTAGCCTGGAGAAGAGGGGGCTGAGAGGAGACCTCGTTGCTCTCTACAACTACCTGAAAGGAGGTTGTGGAGAGGAGGGAGCTGGGCTCTTCTCCCAAGTGACAGGGGACAGGACAAGAGGGAATGGCCTCAAGCTCCCCCAGGGGAGATTTAGGCTGGACATCAGGAGGAAGTTTTTCACGGAAAGGGTCACTGGGCATTGGAATATGCTGCCCAGGGAGGTGGTTGATTCGCCTTCCCTGGAGGTGCTTAAGGCAAGGGTAGACAAGGTCCTGAGGGACATGGTTTAGTGTTTGATAGGAAAAGTTGGACTCGATGATCCAGTGGGTCTCTTCCAACCTGGTGATCCTATGATTCTATGATATTAGGAAAAATTTCTTCACTGAAAGGGTTTTCAGGCACTGAGAAATGCTGCCTAGGGAAGTGGTGGAGTCACCATCCCTGGAAAACACGTGGCCAGGGCATCCTTTGGGACATGGTTTGGTGAGTTCAGTGGTGTTGGGAAAATCCCTCTAAGATAAACCAGTCCATCTTTATGAGTCTATGATGCTCTTCTATGATTCTGCATAGTGGCTTTCTTTAAGAGTGTCCAATGAAGTCAATTTTCCAAAGTTTTGCTGAATGCCCCTCCTGTTCCGTAAGGTCACCGGCTGTCCAGGGGCTTGCAGTTCAAGACTTCCTCCTGCAAAGCCTGCACTGACTCTTCCCAATGTTTCATATTGCTGTGCCTACTGACACCTTTATTTTTTTTTGCCTGTTTGTCTGGCACAGAGATCAGCTGGGCCGTGTCCTGCATCACTGCTGGTGCCTTTCTACATCACTGTTTTTCCCACCTTCAGCTCATTTCATAGGATCATAGAATCATGGACTGTCCTGAGTTGGAAGAGTCCCACAAGGACCAGCAAGTCCAACTCCTGTCCCTGCACAGAACATCCCAACATTCACACCATGGGACTGAGAGTGTTGGCTTCTGGAATATTGTCAGGCTTGACACTGTGACTGTTCCTCTGGGAGCTGTTCCAGGGCTCCACTATCCTCTGGGGGAAGAACCTTCTCCTGATGTCCAACCTCACCCTCCCCTGGCATCTTACTGCATTCCCTTGGGTCCTGTCATTGGTCACCAGAGAGAAGAGCTCAGTGCCTGCTCCTCCTCCCCTTGTGAGGAAGGTGTGGAGCACGATGAGGTCTCCGCTCAGTCTCCTCCAGGCTGAACAGACCAAGTGACTTTGCTCCTCATACAGCTTCCCCTCTAAACCCTTCACCAGCTCCACACCCTCCTCTGGATGCTCTCCAGTAGCTTTAGATCTTTTTTTTTTAATCTTTTGGTGCCCCAAACAGCACCCAGCGCTCAAGATGGGGCTGCAAAGGAAACTCTTCATTTCCCTGCTTTGCTCCCCAATGTCTTCCAACGATGGCTGGTTTGGGGATGGGGTCTGCATGGTTGGAAGAGCCCTGGGGGTCTCCACAGCTGCTGAAGGGTTTGAGAAAAAGGAGTTTATGGTTAGGTTTTTACACCTTAGAAAACTGCTCATAAAAAAAAAAAAAAAAGGTTGGTCTCCTTTGAGGTGTTTTTATCCTTAATTTGTCATCTTGCACTGGTTTTTAAATTTTCCTGATTTGAATGTGACTTTAACTTTGTGAAGTGACTTCAACTTACAGGCTCCTTTAGTCGCTCCTCTAATGAACAGCTAATTTTTTGCCCTTTTAAGGTCTCTTTTGATAATTGTATAGATTTGCTCTCATCGTGTTACAGAACACCTTTAAACATAGTGTATGTCCTCTGGAAAAATCTTACCCTTTTGGCAGCTGCTTTTAATTTCTTTTTAACAAGCCTCTCTGCTTTTATGTGGATCGCCTGTTTGAAATGAAGTTGCAGCGAACTTCTTCAGTTTTATTTTTGAATCCGGCAAAGTTACTGAGTTTAAGTGGGCTGTAGACACATTTATAGAGGGACTCTTCTGTAATAACATTTTAAATTAGCCTTGTGGCCTGCTCAGGGTTTAATATAGGGTTGCTTCTCCTGGCTGTGCTGAGAAAGGGTCACAGAATCATAGGATCGTTAAGGCTGGAAAAGACCTCTAAGCTCATCCAGTCCAACCATCAACACAATACCAACAAGCCCATTAAACCATGTCCCAGAATGCCGTGTCTACTCATTTTTTGAACCCCTCCAGGGATGGAGACTCCACTGCTGCCCTGGGCAGGTTCTTCCAATGCTTCGCTGCTCTTTCAGCGCTTCTCTGAAGGAAACTGGCAGGATCTGCCATCTACCATGCCTGAAAACATTTGCAAAGCAAGTCTGCTCTCTGTTAAGACAGTGGGGAAAGCCTTGTTCATGCCAAAAAAAAATGTTCCCGGCGAGGTCTGAAGTAGATACACTCAGCTTTAAACTGTAAAGCAGGGCTGATCAGCAATGTATAAACAAGCCTAATGTTTTTTTTTTATTGTGATGGTTATTACAGCTGAGCCATCAAGAGGTTTCAATTATTAGATAAGTAACATAAATGGAAGCTTGGAAACATGCACTGGAATGGCTTATGGAATGCTTGCAGGGAAGCTGGGGAGGGGCTTTTGATGAAGGAGTGCAAAGGTAGAATGAGGGGGAGTGGNCTTCCAACCCAACCCGTTCTATGACTTTGCTCATACAGCAGGAGCAGAGCAGCTGGCACGATGGGGAACTGAGGGGCTGCATGGGCTCTGCTGCTTTCTTGTGTTTGCTGCTTGTTTTGTATCATCTCTCAGCACACTGGTAGCAAGCCACACTGCTCCAGGTCTAAAAAACCCAAACCCCTGCAAATCCCCAGCATTACCCTAAATAAATCCAGCCTCACAAGACCTAGGGAGTTTTCCTTCAGGTGAGTGTGGATGACATTTCCCAGGCTATTAAATTTTCCCTTTCAAAGTACACAGCCTGCTTATCCACTCCCAGCTGTCACAGTTTCAGTTCTTCCCTGTTAATTCCTTGAGCATCACTTATCTTCCTCCACATTTAGGGTCTCATATGCAGCTGAGCACGGCTCCCGTTGGACGCTGTACCTGGTTGTTGCTGTGCGGTGATGTGCTCGCCTCGTACAGCTGCAGCCACGTGTTTGCTTGTCGCTGTGCAATCTCCTCCCGGAGGCTCCGGAGGATTCTGTTTGCACTGCACAGGCTCAGACCCTGGGCTTTAGGGATAAGCCAGATTTTCTTCTGATTAAAGACTTCTGAAAGATTAAAGATACACAGGCAGGGCCCAAGTCAAAGCTGCAAAGCAAAGATCATTCTGCAACTTCGCAGTCTGCAATTTGATTTTTTGTCTTCCAGTCAGTTCTCCTGCATATTTAAACATGCAAACTGGAAGAGACAATCACCTACCACAGAGCATCTTCGTGCCCCTGGTTGAGAGCAAGACTGAAAACAGAGACAGAGTCCAGTCAGTCCTTATTCCTAAGGGTTTTCCTCCCATCCCAATGTTTTGGCACAGCCCGTCCAGCTCTGCTGGATGAGACTCCCTCTTGCACACAGCCCCAGACTTCTGCTTTGTAGAATCATGGAATGGTTTGGGTTGGAAGGGACCTTGAAGCTCATACAGTTCCACCCCTGCCATGGGCATGGACACCTCCCACTGCATCAGGGGCTCCAAGCCGCATCCAACCTGGCCTTGAACACCTCCAGGGATGGGGCAGCCACCCCTGCTCTGGGAAACCTGGGTCAGGGCCTCCCCACCCTCACAGGAAAACATTTCTCCCCAAGATCTCATCTCAGTCTCCCCTCTTTCAGCTCAAATCCATTCCTTTCATCCTATCTCTGCCCTCTCTGATCAAGAGCCCCTTCCCAGCTTTCCTGGAGCCCCTTTCAGTACTGGAAGCTGCAATAAGGTCTTCCCCACAGCCTTCAGTTCTTGAGGGTGAACAAGCCCACCCACATCCCTGAAGAGACTGGAATATCTTAGGTGTGGCTTTGTTCTGATCTGCTCCACTTTGTCTTTTCCTCTCATTCCTGGTACTTGTCTCCATCCACACATACACATCTCCCCATCCTCCTCAATGGCATCTTCTACAGCCTGGGTGACAGCAAAGGTCCCTATATCTCCTAGGAAGAGCTGGACAAACAGGCCAAGGACAGGGGACACATCTGCAGTCTCCAAAGCAATGTACATAATGGGGGAATGCAGAGTATTACCTGGGTCGAGAATCATAGAATCACCAGGTTGGAAAAGACCCACCAGATCATCGAGTGCAAACATTCTCATCAATCACTAAACCATGTCCCTCAGCCAGGGAGATCTTTTCAGCACAGGTTCCCAGTTCCAGGGATCAAAGCCTTGCATGTGAGCAGCATCCAGGGCACCAAGCTGAACTGGACAGGGCAAACTCTGCTTCTCCCCATGTCGCTTGTGCCCACTGAGCAATGGAGCATCTCCCTGGAGCGTGGCCTGTGTCGTCATCCCCAAAGAGGGTTCTCCACCAAAAAAAGGATGCGCAGAGTAAAACCTTTGTGGTGCCTGTTTCTCTCACTGAACACACCCATCAAGCTGCCGTGGCACCAAGTGGCACCAAGCTGCAGATTCCCTCTGTCCTGCCAGAGCCCCTCTGTGATCTTTACGTGGGATAGTCCGAGCACCCTCTTCTGCTTGCTTTATGCTGCTAAGTGGTGTTGCCTGAACAGCCAGGAGCTTTCTCAGCATTGTCAGCCTGTCCTGAGGTGGAACAGGATGAGCACAGAGCAGCCCAGGCAGGCATCCAGCTCTGCCTCAGCAGATGCTTTGGGACCTGAGTGCAGGGGAGGTTCCTGTGGGAGCCGCATGTGGTCATGGATTGTCCTGCCCTGCTGCCACCACGTGCATCAGTTGGTCACAAGGAGTGACAACTGCCCACAGCCCTGAGAAAAACCTACCTGATTTACTCTGTGCAGAGAGCATCCCTGAAAGGTTTTTATAGCACAAAGGGGTGGTTTTGTTTGACTGTGTGTTAAGATACTTTCTTTTCTTCTGAAACGAAGATAGCTCAAAGCGACCAAGTCAAACAGAGCAGAAATAAAAAGAATTATGAGTAGAAATGAAAAAGAGGGTTTATGAGCAGCTTCCCCACCCACTATGTCTTTGCCGGCTGGTCCATCCTCCCAGACCCACTTCCAGTTACCAGGAATTCAGAGCAGTCACGGTATCAGCCCTGGTGGGCCCTGGGCTGTTTGTCCTTCAGTCACCCCCTGCTCCCCTCTGCAGACCTGGGGCATGACCTGCAGACTCCAAGCTCACCTTGGCTTCTCCTCACCTCCTCCTCCTGCACCTGAGTCGCTGGTCCAGGTCCAGAGAGCCTTCTCCTTAGGGAAGGAGCAAGGTACTCTGGCTGCCTTCAGAGGCATCCGCCTGCTGCCGACACTTTTATTAGAGAAACCTGACACACACACACACCGAGAGCGCACGCAGATCAAACAGATGCTGTCTGTCACAGAGCTTAAAGCCTAATTACAGAAGATTACAGAAACTATTTATAAATATTTATATCCATTTAAATATATTTATAAATGTATCAGGATTGGATAAAAGTGTATATTGTTATTTTAGCTTAAGACACAAGCAAGTACCATTTATACAATGCTCGTACAGTAATCATATAGTTGTACTAAGCTTCTTTCTGATTAGCATGGACAGCAGCCACTAATGTTTGAATTGCTGCTGATACAAAGTAGGTTGGCTCCAATGAGCTAAGGAGAATGGGTGGATGGAGGCTGGGGATAGTAGAATAGTTTGGATTGGAGAGAACCTTGATGCCCAGGGACTCCTGTCCAGGGAGGTGGTTGAGTCAACTTCCCTGGAGGTGTTTAAGGGATGGGTGGACAAGGTGCTGAGGGACATGGTTTAGTGTTTGTAGGAATGGTTGGACTTGATGATCAGGTGGGTCTCTTCCAACCTGGTTATTCTATGATTCTATGATTATCAGTTGCCCAGAGCTGTGGTGGCTGCCCCATGCCTTGGTGTTCAAGGTCAGGTGGGATGGGGCTTGGAGCAACCTGATCCAGCAGGAGGTGTCCCTGCCCATGGCAGGGGGGTAGAATCAGATGAGCTTTAAGGACCCAAACCATTCTATGATGCTCATGGAAAGCACAGCGGGGAACACTCAAGCCTCACCTACGGCATTCAGCAGCAGCTCACTAGCCAGGAGGACATGGGCTGATGGGTCAATGAGCTGGAGGGAGGTAAGGACTGGCCCACAAGCCAGTGGCAGAGGGCTCTGGATGGATGTGGGCGTACTGGAAGGCACTGAGGGTAAGGGATGGAGGTGTTGGGAAGCCCTCGGGTGGTGGGCAGTGGTGGCAGAGACAAAATAAACCTGGAGAAGCAGCAGGGAGCCCAGCAGGACGCTCACCATGCGAGTTACTCCCTTCACCAGACCTCAGAGCTCCCACAGCCAGCGCCCATCCAGAGGATGGTTCATGTGGGCTGTGCCGGGCACTGAGCAGAAGCGATGCTGCCTGCCTGTCCCTGCCCCTGGGGTGGCCAAGCCAGCCCATCCCTGCCTCCTTCCAAGCACCTTTTTTCCCTCCTTAGGAGAAGACAAAGCTGGAAACTCACTTCATGCTCCCAGCGGGGTGGTTTTGAGCAGGACAATCCCTTTGGTCAGGCATCAAATACCAGCGTGTGAGCCATCTGCTTCTTTGACTAAAACACCCAGAGAAAAGCTGCTGGATTGGAAAAAGGATATTAATCTGAAAAGCATACAACAAAGCAACTGCTGGATGTTTCCCCCCCGAGCCAGAGCGAGCGAGGGAAAGCTGATTACCATGACACACAGGAGCCCTGATCTAATATTCCACTTCAAGATTTGCAAATAATGTGCCCATTAACATTCATTAGCTCTTTAAATAATACCTGCCAGACCTTCCAGGCAAGGAGGAAAGGCCCCTGCGCCCAGAAATCAATCACGTAACAGCCTCTAATTGTGCATTTTCCACATCTACGCAAAGTTTCAATAAAAACAAGCCAGGACAGAATAGCAAAGCTGGAGCTGTCAGTGCTGTGTACAGAGCTGCACAGAAACACCCTTTCCCTCCCGGTTGCAGCACGAGGATCTTCGCTAATTAGCAGGCTTCTCTCCGACAGCTCGCCTGAGTTCAACGGGCGCTGGGGGAGGCTCGCTGCAGGAATGTGTCAAGCCAACCTTTCACTACCTAAAATAGCTTCTGTCCTCCTGCTCGTCAGGGCAGCCTGCAGGGATAAGTGCTGTGGAAAGAGAGAGGCTGGTGTCAAGCCCCAGAAGATGAGACTGGCTTAGAGCTTTGGGAATCCCATATTAATATCCAGATATGGAAAGGTTTGAGGGGGCCTCCTGCAGTCCCAGCTGAAGTAACACCCTAAGAGAGGTGGAAAACTAATGGTTTGATGTCAAGGCATGGCTGTGAGAGCATGTGTGGAGCTGGGATGCTACCGACAGACCTCATTGCTCTCTATCATAATTGTATCTACCATATCACTGCTCCCTATCATACCCGTATAAGAAATGTTTTGCTGTGAGGGTGGGGAGGCCCTGGCCCAGGTTGCCCAGAGCAGTGGTGGCTGCCCCATCCCTGGAGGGGTTCAAGGCCAGGTTGGATGGGGCTTGGAGCCCCTGAGCCCAGTGGGAAGTGTCTCTGCCCATGGCAGGGGGTGGGACTGGATGGTGTTTGAGGTTCCTTCCAACCCAAACGTCTCCATGACCACTCAGATTTTCTGCCCTACCACTCCCCTACCTCCTTCCACTTCAGAAGGGGCAGCTCCTCTGCTGAAGGCAGAAATATCAGGGGAAATGGACCATACCGCTCTTTGGTTTTATTGGTCTTGAACGCCCAAATGAGCTAGTACCTTCCCACCATCCCTGAAAAACCAAGCTTCCTAGCTGTTAAATAGAAAGCTGCTGCACTAAAAATTGACCAAACTGAGAGTATCACATTTAGGCTGTGCCAGGGGGACCCTGTTGTCCTGTCACCGCTGTCATTGCATCATGGGCACAGACCTGATGGATGGCAGCTAGAGGGTCCACCAGTGTCAACACAAAGGTCATGGACACTGGTAAAACCACACTGCTACTTTTCCTCTTGGGTTGTGCAGGGAACTAAAAAAACCCAGGAGCATAGGGGCTGTTTTTTCTCACTGAATTAAGAAACAAAGATCCCTTGAGGGCACTGGGCAGGTAAATCAAGGTTTGCCATTGGGAGAAGACTTCATGCGGAGGCTGCTAGTTATAGAGAAGCAACGCGGCTATCACCTTCTCTTTACTTGATTTATACTAGTGGGCACAGCTCACCGTGTCACCTACATGACTGCCAGCACGACCTGCTTCCCCTTTCTCTGCAGCTCCAGTCTCAGTCTGTGCTGAGCTGTTTGGACAGACTAAGTCTAACAGAACTCTACTTGCCAAGGAGAAAATAGCTTCTCCACAAAATAAAAGGTGTGGTCTAACCTTTGTGCGCGGCAGTTCAGATCAAAACAGTGAGCAGGGTCAGCGCTGTGGTAGGCGCGGTGGCTTTCTGGTTTAGTCATCATTGTCACCCAGCTTCGGCGCACTGAAACACGCTGCTAGCACTCAGTAAGTGATTGTTAGGCACTCTAAACCTCACATTAGCTATCTGTACAAGCACACTCTGGCTCTCGTCTGGTACATTTCACTGCTTTAAAAAAAGAGCTACAAGACCAGATAAGTAGGTCCCTTCGCAGAAGGCCACAAGCAAGCCTAGAGGCATCAGGGCTCCTGTAGCACATTTTCATGTTCCTTAGAAAATGGCTCAGTGTTGTCACAGATGTTACAGTCAAAGTAAAAACACTATTTGGGAAAGGCACACTTTCCTTGAGAGAAACTGTGCAGCAGGGAGACAGCTGCTTATGCTTACATTTATTCAGCCCAAAAATGAGCTTCAGTAGTTAAAAGGAACCTAATGAGAGTGACTTGTGTGGTGCAGCTAGCCAGGAGCCCAGAGGGCAGCACAAGAGATGTGATGGGTACTGCAGGATCTAGAGATCTCAAGTCAAAGAGTGTCCTGAATTGGAAGGGACCTATGAGAGTCATTGAGTCCCTGCACAGGACACCCCAACATTCACACCGTGGGGCTGAGGGTGTTGGCCAAATGCTTCTGGAATATTATCAGGCTCAGCACCGTGACTGCTTCCCTGGGAGCTGTTCTAATGCTCCACTACCCTTTTCCTAATGTCCATCCTAATCATCCCCTGGCATCTTCCTGCCAGCCCCTTGGGCCCTGTCATTGGTCACCAGAGAGAAGGGCTCAGTGGCTGCTGCTCATCCTCCCCCTTGTAAGGAATCTGGGGAGCACAACAAGGTCTCTCCTTCTCCAGCCTGACAAGTAGGTTTAGCTGTTCCTCATCCAAATTTGCCTCTAAACCCATCGCCAACTCTGTGCCCTCCTTTGGACACCCTCCAGTAGCTTTAGATCTTTCTTATCCTGTGGCACCCAAAACTGCACCCAGTTCTCAAGGTGCAGCAGCACCAAAGCCGAGCAGAACAATCCTCTCCCTCATCTGGCTGGTGATGCCATGCTGGATGCTCCCCAGGACACGGTTGCCCTCTTTGTTGGTTGCTCGTGGTCAACTTGCTGCCAACCATAACCCCAGATCCCTTTCCACAGAGCTGTTCTCCAGCCTCTCAGAGTTAGTATGAACTGTGTTCCCCAACCAAGAATATTCTTGAGCAGTGATAGGACTGGAGAAATTCCTTCAAAGTCTGAAGGTGAAATTCAAAGAGAAATGGGGGACAAACACTTTTTTTAATGTGCAAATGACAACAGCACAATGGAGAAATGCAGAGGAAAAAGGAATGGGTTTGTGTAAATGTTGCTCTCTGTAGATATTGCAAAGAAATGCAAGACCAGAATGGCTTTATGAGCGTACTTAAAGGGCAGTGATCTGATGAAGAAGAGAAATACAGAATTAATGTTCTCTCTTGGATTTCTTCACAAATTTACCAAGCAAGATTTTGCCAGATTGCTCCACATCCCTGGAAAATAATAAAGAAAAAGGGTATTTCCTATTGCAGAGCGAAGCAGTGGATGTTACCATCACACTGCCATATGCAGATCGGGTGGTGACCACCTCTCCTCATGTAAAAACAGGAGATCGTCAAACTAGTCATTCCCCAGCTCTTCTCCCATTAAGCCTAAGTCCCCCCAACTTATTTGGTAACATTTCTCAGCTTAGACCTGCTGTATGTTACTGCTGAAAGTGCCCAGTAATCCTCCCTGCTATCTCTGACCAGCTCCTATCTAATTCATCCTACCAGCTACCACAAACTTATTTAATCTAAAGCTCCTGTTAAAAGAAAAAAAAAAATCTGTTTTATGCTATGTACTCTCCATTCCATCATCCAAGACCTGTATGAACATGGATAAAATCACTATTTAATAGTGCTGGTCAAGCCCTGCTGCTTGTTGAGAAGCTTTGCTTCCAGCTTGTTCGGATCAGCTATTAAAAGTTTGTATAAAACTTGTGAACGTGTTCTTGT
>WAAB01011843.1:0-20806 GCA_013389865.1 Piaya cayana | reverse complement strand
TTTTTTTTTTTTTTTTTTTTTGGCAGTTATTGTAATCCCAAGCAGACAGCAACCCTTAGTGAGAAGAACATAAGACTATTGTAATTTAATGGGTCTTCCTAGCACTGAAAAATGAGGGAGTCCATGAAAATTTCTGCGTAAGGCATAGCTGTAGCTAAAAATCTCTTGCAGCCATTTAAAGCAGGAGTGGAAGAGCAGAGGCGTAAGGGAGCCCTTTCAGGTTCCTCAATTACCTGGTATCAATTGAGCTCGGTCCCCAAGGAGTATCTGCTAATGCTGGAAACTCAAGGCCTAAAGGCAGAAGAACAGAAGAAGACAAAAGCCAGTTCCCATGGTGTCCTTATACCTTTAAAATCTCACATTTAAAAGCTAGAACGGGGACTGGATTAAACTATCTGCCACAAATCACCTCGATATAATTTCGGGAGTAAAAATCTTTGCGTTATAATTGTCCATAAATAAATAGTTGTTGTAAAAGAACTTATTTTGAAACCATCATTGTGGCTCTCCCTGATTAAATCCTTATAGCATCTAAAAAGCCCCACTCCAGTTTAAAGCTTCATTTTTGGCAAAACAGCATTTTGATAGAAAGAATATCTTCTAAAAGCTACCTGGCTCTAAAATTTAATAACTCAGAAAAGTGCAGGCAGATAAAATGTTTATATTAATTTCTTTAATATATATAACATATGAAATATAAGTAATAGAACATTAAACCCATGTAAAATTAATATCACTATAGAATATTATTAACATAAGGAACAGGATCCAAAGCAGCCGCCCTGAGCTCATTCTCATGAAGGGCTTGAGATGCCATTGACTCAGCTGACACCCAGACCCCCTCTCTGCTTCAGGAGGACCAAGTGCCACCAGGTTTAGGAACAGCAGGAGGGTGAGCAGCACCCAAGACAGATAACAGCAGGGTTTTTATGGCTGGGTTATTAATGACACTTTTCCATATCCGTTCGGAGAGCTCATATTATCATCACTGGAATAATAACAGTGTCATATTTTGATCATTGTTAGACTGTAATTAAACTAACAATAAATCTACGGCTCCACAGAAGAGGTGTTCCCGTTTCACCCCAATGACATTTTGGGTCTAACAGACGGGGGACGCAGGGCAAAGGGGCAAGGGGGCAGCCGCACCTCGCAGCTCATCAGCAACATCCCTGCATGCAGGGAAGAATTATCAGGGGACCTTGTTACGGCTTTGAAATGGAGATGTCCGGCCAGTACCGATGGCTGAACCCGCTGGAGAAGGATGCTGAGGATGGCTCAGGGTGGCCTCTCAGCAAGCAGGTCATCAAGTCTGCAGCTTGCACAAATTGTTATTGGTCAGCACCTCAATTAACAGACATCCCAGCATAACTTGTAGCTGAATTAATCAGAGGTCGGGCACGGCTGGAGCTGTCTTACCTAAACTGGTAGGACACATATTTTATACTCCCAGAAAGAGGGAGCAGCCCAAATACAAACTAGGCTTTGTTCCCTCCCTGGGAAGCGCCAAGAGAAGCTGTGCTCCAGGTGGGCATCTGCTATTTTGTACCCATATTGCTGATCACTTTCTGATTAGCAAGTGCCAGCCTTGCCAAGAGGAGGAACACAACAGGCATTGCCCATCAGAGACTGAATACAACACGTGTGCTTTGTTCAGCACTCCTCTCCCTGGAGCACAAAGCATCCTGATGAAAGCTGAGGGAGGGAGGAGCAGTGAGGGGTAGCAACCATCAATCCATCTGGTAATGCCTCAAATCGCATCCAAGACGAGCGTCCCATTAACATTGTTTCACTCAAATCCTATTTAAGGAACCAGCTTGTAAGATGTGGAGTAACAACAGTGACTTTCATATCACTTTGAGAGAAAAGTACTTGAATGCGCTCACAATTTATCTGGAGAAACCAGTCGTTGCAACTATGAGCTAGAGCTGGAGAACTCACTTTCATGCTGGTTCCAATTGATAAGCCCCAAACCGAGCCCGATAGTTGTGTCTTGTTTACCCAAGTGACAAGACAACTCTTTGTGTCCAAACACTTCTATAACAGCACGTACCTTCGTTAACGCCTTGCAAGGGACATCAGCTCTTAATGCTCGCCTCAATTCCCAAGGAGAGGAGCTGCTGCTGTGCAGGAACAACACTGATGTGAAGAACAACCTGTGAACACGAAGCCTGGCAGCAGTCGTATCCTCGGTTTGCCTGGGTTTATCCTCGAGCAGTTGTCTGTTCTCAGTGGCAAGAATCTGCTTTCACCAAAAGCCACTGCTTGTCTCAGCACAGCAGTCATGGTGTGGAAAAGCTGAACCACCACAGCGTGGCCAAGAGGTCTGGCTCTGGTGGGTTATCCCACCAAGGCAGGAGAAAAGCCCTGGAGAGAGGCAACCCTATTCGGTTCTTTCTATCCATCGTGATTTTAGGCACTTTATTAAGTGCTGCTTGCAAACCTGCTGTTAAATATCTCATCCAGGGGATAACAAGCTGCCTGGAGGAACAGGATGTTCTTGTGCCCTCAGGTAAGGGTGGGATTTGCCCTGTACCCCAAATGAGTGCTCAGATACCATGGTTGTCTCAGAAAGCATGGAGGGAAGATGAGGGATTCTCCAGCTTTGTGGGTTTGAGAGCCCACAGCAGCTGCTGGGTCTTGCATGGAGTGTTCTATTCGGCGTGTTCTACAAGACACGCAGATCAGGTCCTTTTGGGGAGAAACAATGGCTTTAAGGGCCACTTTGGTACAAGGTGACTGCAAAGCCTGGAGTGCCAGCAGTCCTGGTCCCACTTCCAGTGCAAGCCTGATGTGAGACAGGGTGTGTAAACGAGAGATGCTCTCCTGCAAACAAACAACAATAAGCCCACACGGTACTGGTGAGGGCTCTGCACTCTTCCAGAAGTCATCTGCCCCACCGGCAGGCTGCAAATACCACTTACTCTGATAACAGGACTGTAGGATAGTTTGCATTAACTGATTTCATTCATTATCCTTCATCTGTTTTAACAGCTAGAGTTAAAGTTACCGGTTTTCATGTTGCAAGCATGATAGACTGTGTTTCATTTGCTGCAGCTTCTTATTTTCTTTGTTAATTCTATTTTGTCTAATGAAGTGCTTTAATTTACTCTAATTTACATATTGTACTGTAGCTAAAGAACAGAGATAAAGAGCTACAAGAAACTTTGAATAGATAATTGGTTAATTAAAACAACTTAACTGGTATGTGGTTTAGAACACATTGTTCTTGCAGAGGCAGCAATATGGCGAACGGCTCTGGATAGGTAATTCCAAGTTCCAGCTGCCTTTTGTGAGTGAATGCTATAAAAGGGCTGGTAATTGTGAAATTCATCAGATAATTAGGCTCCCTTTCTCAAAAAAAAGTCTGCATTGCTACGTATTAAATCCTTACCCTGTCTTGCCCCCTGCCTGCTGAACACAATTTGTAGTTGTCATGAGAATTAACAGCAAACCCACTGACCCTCGGCTCTCACCAGCATCTGTATGAAACACCTTGGGTGAGGAAGACACATTCAGAGCCGTCTCCCCTTCCTGAAAGAAGTTTGGATCAGGTGGAGAGAGGGCAAATAGCTGCTGAACCAGCTCCAGGCAGAAGGTGCTGGAGAGGACAGGGTGGGTGGCATCAAGGTTGGGCTGGTGGACCTGAGGGCCTGCTAGCCAGACAGTGTCAGAGGGCACATGGTGAGGGACAGGGATCAAAGAACCAGGCCTAGGAATAGGAGAAAGGGTAGAACACTTGCAGTAAGAAGTGGCTGTGCAGAATTCAGTGAATCACCTACTTAAACCAAGTCTGGAAGCGAGGATCTGCCTGCAAAGACATCCTGAGCAGAAGAAGAGCTGTTGATAAGCTTTTTAAATATTCTGACTGATGAGCTTGCTTTTAATCATTTGCAGTGTGTTGTCTGTCTGATATTTACGTTGGGTCTTCTTTGGGCCCTAGCAATAATTCGGAGGCTGGGACAGATCTACCTGAGAGCTATTAGAGACTCAGGGTCTGGAACATCAGCTTGTCGGGGACAGAGGTGCTTGTGTGTGCTGTAGCTGTTTTTAAAGGAGTGCCTTTGGGTCACTCTGCTAATCCTCTGGCTGTGACCTCCCAAAAAAGCTGGTCTGATAGGTGCCAAGGAAAACATCCCCCTCTCACTTGGTTTCAGCAGGAGAAATACAGTCCAGATATTCTATACTTCCATGTTTGAAGGAGCCTGAACATTCACATCAGTTGTTTGAGCTGGAGATTAAGATGCAGAAACTGAGTTACCTAACGTGTCTGTGTGCCACGTGAATCCTTCTGCGGTCATTTTAACAGCAGTTCAGACATCTAATTCACATAGATACCTGTAACTAGATTTCCTAAACCTAAATTGAAGCCCACTTGCAATGGAAGAGTGGGTGGGACTGCACATCTCCACTCAGATGGCAAGACTAGACATTAGACAAATGCTCTCCAGAGGAAGAAAATGGGACTAAAAGCTTCTCTCAAAACAAATAGAAAAACAAAATAACAGGGGACTCTGGTTTAGTTCTCAGTTCCAGGTGATTTAAGTAATTGGAAAATCATAGTTGTGAAACAACTCTTTGCAGAGCATCATAATCAGCCACGCAACTCAGCGGGGCCTAAACGCAGCAGAGTGGCTCTAAAGACCCCACGAGGAACGTGCTTTTCTGGGGGAGACGTGTCATTTTGAGATGGCATCTCTAGGAACAGTGGTTCCTTCAGAAAAACAGAAAGCCTCCAGGACAGTAAGGATGCAGTGATTCATGTAATACTTATGAGGACACGTTAGCCAGCTTGCTGACAGACACCGTCAGACAGACAGGTTGAGAGAGAGGATTCCCCTCCTCTGCTCTNGGATGAGGGGAATGGTTTTGAGCTGAAAGAGGGGAGATTGAGATGAGATCTTAGGAAGAAATATTTTCCTGTGAGGGTGGGGAGGCCCTGGTTCAGGTTGCCCAGAGCAGTGGTGGCTGCCCCATCCCTGGAGGGGTTCAAGGCCAGGTTGGATGGGACTTGGAACAACCTGATCCAGTGGGAGGTGTCCCTGCCCATGGCAGGGGTGGAATTGGATGGGCTTTGATGTCCCTTCCAACCCAAACCAGTCCATGATTCCATGATTCCAAGAGGTATGGTTGCTGCAAGGACATGAACTGTAAACAAAGTTTAACTTCTTCACAGTGCAAAGAAAACTGTGAGCAGGTGGACGATCATCACCTCCAGTCTGGGAAGCTTGATTTAGGAAAGCATTGTGGACTTTGAGAAGGGAGATGACAGCTCACACAACCAAAACCACACTCAAGGGACACCCACACAAGGGCTGCGTCTTCCCAAGTGATGTATTCAGATCACGCATACTCCCCTCCACATTAAATCTGACTCAGTGTTTTGAATTCTGCTCTGAGCAATCCATAATCTCCAACCAAATAATCATAAAGGCCCTGCTGGCCTTAAAACATATGTCTCTGACAACACTAATAAACCTATTTATTATTATTGTGACCGCTGAAGAAAAAAAACACATACAATGCAAGCATCACATCATCCAGATTTACTTGTAAAGCAAACCATACCCAACATTTACTAAATGGATGAGATAAAAATATTGCTCTTGAGATCTACCGATCATGTATGTGGGCATTTAAATATCAGACAGTTACCACCATAAAGACTGGGAGAGGAAAAAAAAAAAAAGGCATGAAATGAGATTAAGACAGAAGGATATAAGCTACCATAAAAGTAACTCAATAAACAAGGCACTGAGCTCAAGTCTGTACATCCACAAGCATCCCACCACGGTAAACCCGAGGATACATCAGGATCAGGTCAAAAAGCCTGAGGAAGGGAGAGTGTTTCTTAGCAGATACAGTTTTTGCCCAAATGCCCTGGTGTGACAAGGACCAGGGCACCTCTTTCGAAGCTGTATGACTAGCAAGTGGCTGCTATCTCTAGTGCTCGCTAGAGCAAAGCAACCGCTGCCCCAGAGATTCGGAAGCAGTAAATGTATCGACGGCATAATGATAACATGTTTGCAGTAGAAAATTGCCTATATTCAGGCAGTGTCATGCTGTAACTTTGCAACAATAACAGGCGGGCACGGAAATAGCAAGAGAAACAGACTTGGAGAGATTTTTGAGCTTTTAAAGAGAATTAAGCAAAGTGGAAATCACTCGTGATGCATGCACTAAAACAGAATGACACACAAAGAGGAGCAGTATGGGCTCTGCTAGGCTATCTTTACGTATTTAAGAACACAAATGTCTACAGGACCAAACAAGCTTTATGGTCTGAGCTTCTTTCCGCTGATACATAAAAATCAAGAGACTCGCAGAAATAGAGTTAATTCACCATTGCATATGCAGAGAGAGTAGCTGTAATAAAAATGAATGTGCTCCTTGGCTAGTATTTATTTTTCAAATGTTCCCACTAAAATCCTGGGTGCAGAAGTGCGAGAGGACATTTCAGACTTTTATGGGTGAAAAAAAGTAAATCATAAGAGAGGGCGAGCGGAGGAAAATGAAAGAGACGGCGTTCCCCTACGTAAAAACCTTTATGATCAAGGCTAGATTGAAAGATTTCCTAGTGTTACAGATTATTACACCCATTTGAGGAGCTTTCCCCTTCTACAAAGATGGTCATTGGAGCTCATAATGTGTCCACAGCTAGAATAAGCTGTTGTGGATGCTCTCAGAGCCGTGGATGTCAGCGGATATTTGTTTACTGGGAGTACTCAAATGCTGTTTTCCCCCTCAGCCTCCTGACCCTTGCTTCACGGGGAAGAGGATCACATCAACATACACAAATATCTTGAATCCGGAAAATCAGAGATTGCTTTGACAAACACAGTAACATATCAGATTCTGTACTTAAAATATCAATTTAATGGCTGGCAAATAGCCTTTACTACACATATATAATCTCATTTGCTCACTTCGTTCCATAAAAATGTTTATTCTGCCTAGAATACTTCCTGTGAGTTTATCAAGGGCAGTAATATTGATGCGACGTGATCTGAATTGGTCTAATATGCTTCAGGCCCTACCTATTGCCACGGACAGCAGAGGAAGGCAGCTTAGATCAGAGCCCTGTGTTCAGTTCTAGAGTCCTTAGCTCAAGAAGGACACAGAGTTGTTGGAGCGAGTCCACAAGAGGCCACGGAGATGGTCCAAGGTCTGGAGAACCTCCCATATGAGGAGAGACAGAAAGTTGGGGTTATTTGTCCTGGAGAAGGGAAGGCTGCAGGGAGACCTTGGAGCAGCTTCCAGTCCTGAAAGGGGCTCCAGGAAAGCTGGGGAGAGGCTCTAGATCACANGTGGGAGGTGTCCCTGCCCATGGCGAGCGGTTTGGGACTGGATGGGTTTTAAGGTCCCTTCTGACCCAAACCATTCTATGATTCTATCATTACATTTTAAAAGGAAGAGATGGGGAGCCTCTGGCACCAGCAGAAATGAAGCACAGAAGGGAGGGTACAGCCACATTACAACAGCATATTTGGGATGTTAAGAGCAACTCTTCAGCATCAAAGCTGTCCTACTTCCAGAGCGTTATCATATTTGCCAAAGCGCAACTCGGGGAAAAGGACTTCAGCACAAATCACATTCCACTGGAAGACTTGCTAATAAATAAATTACATCCCACTTCTAGAAACAATTTCCCGTGATCAATAATGAATAAAAAAAATGTTGGGTCCAAAGAAGTGGTGTGACAGCATGACATGTAACTGAGTGACAGCCAGGATTTTGCTTCAGTAGCAAAAATCGGTGCCTGATAAAACCTCTCATTTCCCTGGGACTGCGAAATAGGAATTAAAACTCAGCACCCCAACATGGGCCCTGCAGCAGAGCCCCAAGACAGATCAGTGTTCAAATAAAATGCTTTCTCCTGGGTTTGGAGTTGCTTCACCCCACAAACCATTGCAGCAGCACATGGAATGGTTTGGGTTGGAAGGAATCTCAAAGATCATCTAATTCCACCCCCATGGGCAGGGACACCTGCCACTAGATTGGGTTGCTCAAAGCCCCATCCAACCTGGCCCTGCATCTCCTGGCTGCAAGGATAGGGGAAGTACTGCTTGTGCTGAGGACCAGCATAGATTCATCTCTGAGGCTGCTGAGATAAGGACAAGGTGCATTTCCGTGCACGCACATGAAAATTCTCCCCAGTAATCACATGTGCCTCTGACAGGAACCTCAGCTGCCCAAGTATGAGCAAAACGTGGGACTGCTGATTGTCAGGTGCAGCACTCGGGTGTGAACCCAGAGATTCTCTGTGGAGGCATTAAGGCAGAGTTACCCTGCTGGAAATGAACTGCTGCTCTAGAAAAAGCCCTTTGATTTTTCCAAGCGTAACCTTGGGTCTTGCTTAGAGTAACCAAACATCATTTCGAACAGGAGGATTGTGGAGCTCGGCTGCTGGACCAGCCACAGTGTGAGCGGAGAGCTTGCTGTCCTGCTGTCTCTGCACACACTGATGCTGCCAGGGCTCAAGTAACTGCAGTACCCACAGTTATTATGGGCTGTCAGTTTATGTGGAGAGTGCCATGTACATCTCCAGAGCAGACATCATCTTAACGGATAAAAACAAAATCACAGAAGCAAACATTTTTTTTTTTTTTGTGACCACAGTTTACAGTTTAAATGACTCAGCTACAAGCGGAAGAATAAAGTGCAAATCCATCCAGACAAGTATTTACTGAAAAGCTTTGCAAGAACCCATTTCACATAACTGAGAGCACTTGTGCACCAACTGTCAGGGAAAAACAAATTTAAAGACAGCAAACCACAAAGACACAGAGTATGATTGGGAACCATCTCAAGAATAGTTGACATGATGCCAAACCCCCACAATCCCACAACTTAAAAGGAGCTGTGCTGCTTTAGCAGCCTCCTTGATGACTCTTGTAGCCTGCAGCAGAGCTGGCTCAGCGTGCGGAGGACTTGGGAGAAGGGCACATGCCCATCAGGTCTCACCTCCAGTTCGCACCCACGGGCTGGCTTTGGCTTCCAAGCTTCCTGACAAAGCAAGTCCTGATCAAAACCTGGAAACTAAACTTCCTAGGCTTGAAGTGAGCCTCACTTTCCCACTCACAGATAGTGAGTCAGACAGCACTGCAGAGCAGCACTGTGCTGAAGATCAAGAAGGAAAAGAAAATGGGATGATGAACAGGCAGCAAACAGCTGTGCCTTTCCCAAAACGCAGCATAAGCTTTTTGAGTCCATGCCTCTGGTTTCTTTCTTCAGCAAGTTTGCAGATGACAGCAGGCTGAGTGGTGCGGTTGACAGTCCTGACGGCTGGGATGCCACCCAGAAGGACCTGGACAGGCTGGAGAAGTGGGCCCACATGAACCTCATGAGGTTCAACAAGGCCAAGTGCAAGGTCCTGCACCTGGGTCAGGGCAATCCTCACTTTCAGTACAGGCTGAGGGATGATGTGATTAAGGGCAGCCCTGAAGAAAGGACTTAGGGTCCTACTGGATGAAAAGTTGGACATGAGCCAGCACTGTGCACTCACAGCCAAGAAACCAAACGTGTCCCGGGCTGCACCCAGAGCAGTGGGACCAACAGGGCAAGGAGGGGATTCTGCCCCTCTGCTCAGCTCTGAGACCCCACCTGGAGACCTGCATCCAGTTCTGGAGCACAGGAAGGACTCTGATCTGTTGGAGTGAGCCCAGAGGAGGCCACTGAGATGATCAGAGGGCTGGAGCACCTCCTGTGCGAGGACAGGCTGGGATAGCTGGGGTTGTTCAGCCTGGAGAAGATAAGGCTGTGGGAAGAGCTTATAAATACTGGAAGGTTGCTATAAAGGGGTGCAGAAAAAGATGGCAACAGACTTTTCAGCAAGCCTTGTTATGACAGGACAAGGAGTGATGGTTTTACACTAAAGGAGGGGAAACTGAGACTGGATATAAGGAAGAATTTTTTGCAATGAGAGTGGTGAAGCAGTGGCACAGGGTGCCCAGGGAGGCAGTGGAGGCCCTTTCCCTGGAAACATTCAAGGTCAGGTTGGACGAGGCTCCGGAGCAACCCGACCTGGTTAAAGATGTCCCTGCTCCTGCAGAGCAAATGGAATGGATGACCTGTAAAAGCCCCTTCCAACCCAGAGCATTCCATGATTCTCTGATAGGTAAAAACAAACTATACTCCAGTTGTCCTGCCTCCCTCTAAGGACACGGTGACTGCAGGTTGGGGCTGTCACACACAGCAGGAGCTGCTCCAAGTCCTCCTTCAGTGGTTGCTTCCAGTACTTCCACAGGACAGGCAGTACCTAAACCTTACCCCAAACAACCCTGTACAGTCTATGCAGCCCTCATCCTCCTCCTTCAGACAGGAGATGGTGAGGAATTGCCACTTGTGATGAGGGGCGAGATACGTGGTGTCTTGGTGTATCTAAACAGGGAATGCAAGGAGATTTATTTAGTATGCCATGCTCAGAGTATTTATAATCCTGTGTTCTTGGGGATCAGGACAAATTACTGTTTCTGCCACAAGATCTTTAACAGGGGTTTGGAGTTTGCTTTCCTTTCCGTAGCATCAGCAAGTGGCTGAAAGTAAATGTGGCTTCAGCATGGGAAGACGCATCTTGTTCCCATGGCCAGGATTAACCTGATCACCAGATTTGGGATCAAGGAGGTTTTCCTTAAGCCAAGTATCATAGGGATATCCTTTTCCACCTTCTTCTAGAAGATGGTGTTACAGATGGTATTACACTATCAAAGGCCACCTGGGCACTTTTATTGGGCAAATACTCTGTTGCGGCAGGAGCCCACAACATCGACATCATCCACAGGCTCTCCTGCTTTCTACCTCCGACACGCTGCTTTTTGTAGTATTTTTATTTTGGAGCAGGGGTTAAGTACATTAAAGTACACTGGAGGATTATCAGTGGCTTTTGAAGCTCCAGGATGTTCCTCTGAACCCCTGGATTTAATTTCTATTTCAGACTTGCCTGAGCTCACTGGGCTCCTGTGCTGTCCTCCGTCCTCCTGTTTCACCACTATGCAACAGCGCACACGACGGAGAGAAGTACCCAAGAAGATCACCCCACTAATTATCCTTACAGATGAACAAGTGTTTACCAAGAACACTCAGAAAAGCCTGCTGACTGGCCAGAATATGCTATTATAATGAAGTTATAGTCTGAATTAATTAATAGTGATACCTTTTACCACCCATCCTATTATTTTATGTAGGATCAGCATTCGGCAAAACCATAGAATGATAGTGTCCTGAGTTGGAAAGGACCCACAAGGACCAGTAAGTCCAACCTGTGTCCCTGCACAGGACACCCCAACATTCATACCGTGGGGCTGAGGATGTTGGCCAAATGCTCCTGGAATATTGCCAGTCTTGGGGCTGTTGCTGCTTCTCTGGGGAAAGAACCTTCACCTAAAGTCCAACCTAACCCTTTCCTGGCACATCTTCTTCTGACTGTGTTCAGTTATTGGTCACCAGAGAGAAGAGCTCAGTGCCTGCTCTTCCTCCCCCTCCCTTGCTGAGGAAGCTGTAGAATGCAATGTGGTCTCCCCTCAATCTCCCTGTATGTTTTTTGTTTTGGCCCAGGGTTCCCTTCTCCCCACCTCTGAATCTCTCTCAGTATTTCACACTCTCATAGTATCGGTTATTAAGCCACAAGTTCCCCAGGAGTTTCTCCAAAACGCTTGGAAGCCCATTGCACAGCATCCCTAATTTAAATGCATTTGACTCAATAATACAGTTTAATAACCGCCAGAGTTCTAGTTTAGAATGCAAAATATCTCATTAGCTCTGTAAACTTGCAATATGCTGTCCTGCTTTTTTTTTTAATTACCAAGCAGAAATATTTTTGGACCATATTTGACTTTTCAGCAACACTACCATCAATTTTATCCTGCCCACTCAGTAGCGGGCATTATACCAGCAATAGATTCCTTTTAATTCCTAATATCAGATTTCTTTTAGTCCTAATACATTTTTATTGTCTTCTTTTGTTCTTTATGACTCTAACCAGATACTTTTAAATAATATAATAGCTCAGCTTAAAAGGTAAAACCCAGATAATTGGTGTTATGTTAATTATTCTCTCTTCCTTTCTTTCTGTATGTGCATGCAGATAAATCTGAACTAACAACCACTGCCTGTCACCTACACTTAAAGAAATGCCTTTACCTGTAACATGTAACCATATTATGTATGTACATACATCATTCATCCATATTTACTGTCAAGGCACTTGCAGCCAGCTGCCAACCTTATCAATATCAACAGAGAAACTAGAGAGGGGGGCAGACATTGACTCACTGACCAAGTTATTGTGCCTGTTAGACAAGGACAGGGGTTGGGTTTTTGCATTACTCTGACGCCCAAACCAATTTGGGTTTATTTATTTTGCTCAGCAGACTCGTGGGTTTTCAGTATCCAATTGAACATGCAAGAAAAAAACCTCTATGGGAACAAGCAAGCTCCTCTACATTTTCTTTCCTTACCAGTTATGCTCAGCATTAATGTTTTCAAGAGAAATACAGCTTCTCCACGTCCTCATCGCCCTATCAAAAATTAGAGGAGCTGCTTGTGGAGGTGTGGGAGTCTGGATCAACATCAGGCTGGATCAAGTTATATCCACATCCCATATCAGCCTTTAGCTGGTGTTACCCTGACACATCCCTCCCAAACATCCCCCCAAGGGCAGCTTCAGCTCACCAAGAGAGGACACAAGGTGACCACATGTTATCTCTCCACTGAAACCAAAGGAGAAAAGACACTCCAAGCAGCTCTCAGTAGCAAGGACAGCTTTTCAAGGCTGCAGATGTGTCACAGCTGAGGACACTTAAGGTATCAGCCTCATCAGCTCCCCCTTGGTATTTAGGCTCTACCAGCAGCCACCTAGTTCAGCTCAGCATTTGCTGATCTTGGTGTGGGTGGATCCTTGGGATAGCTGTCCTGTGCCTGGGGCAGACCCAGTGTACAGAGGTAAGACAGGAGATGCTGCTGCATTGTTGGAGAAGGTGGGTTTGCACAGAGAAGCTGTGCCAGCAAGCTTCAGAAAAGCAAGAGCATCCTCTGGGATGCCTAAGTGTTTCTCTGCGTTCATCCAGGCACGTTGAGGCGTTGATTTCATAGATGTTGACTTTCTTTAGATGAGCTTCCCCGTGATGCTGTCTGTCCTGCCCAACTGTATCACCCTTTCATACCTGAGTCCCACAGCAGAGATGGAGAAGCCCAGCACAGGGAGCGGTGCCGCTGGTTGGAGAGGGATGGAGGCTGGAGTGGAGATGCTCGGGGACAGGCAGGTTGTGAAAGCCATGCTGAAGGCTCAGCCAGACCTGAGAGCTGCTCTGCTCCTTGCTGGTGCCTCCCCCCCCACCTCCCTCTGTGCTCCCTTCCCTGCCCTCCGGTTCTACGGATGTAATCAAATCATAACTTTTATTAAATTCGAGATTACTTTTTAATGGAATCAATTTCTTGTGCGGTGCTTTTCCCTTCTGCCCCGCGGCTCAGCCACGCTCTGCACTTCTGTGGTTTTACTCTGGCTTTTATCTCTGCTGCTGCCCTAATGACGAGCGCTGGCTGTGTAGGCGAGCAGCCACGACCCTGTCCTCTCCAATGGACAAGATGCGTCTTTTGCTGTGGGGGCTCTGACAATGCTCGTCCCTTTGCCTGGTGGCACTGGAGCAGGCAGCCCTGCTGAGGAGAACTGCAGCAGGATTTGTCCCACTTGGGAGCTGACAGTCGGTGTAGTATTAGCACCTCTGGGTTCAAGAAACCTCCCTGAAAGGGAAAGAACCCTCACCTTTCCCCTTGGCTTTGTTGCTGTATTGGAAACCCTATGCTAGGTTCAGTTGCTCTGAAGATCCTGGAGCTCAGACAGGCTGAAGGCACCTGGCAGGGGCTCCCAACCCCATTGAAAGTCAGAAATTCAGCCCAATCCCCTCACAGTGCCAAGCCAGCCTCTGTGAGGATGCCTGCTCTGGGACAGCCCCACAGGCAGGATCACTGCTGAGGTTTAGTAGTGGGCAGGAGCAGTTGGACTTGATGATCTCAAAGGTCTTTTCCAACCAAGCGGTTCTATGATTCTCCCCGTGTTACCAAGTGCACCACGTGGATGCCACCAAGCACGGCAACTCCAGCCTAGCCTTCACGGATCTTTTATTTCCTAATAACCGTATTTCCCCAAATGGCTTCAACTTTGCAGCTTTATGTAACTTTCTGCTTGTCTTCCCCGCCTCCCCTTCTGCTTATACTCTTCTCTTTCTTCCTCCAACACCTACAGATTGTATTATATCCTCTGATGCAAAAAGACCCGTTCTGCTTTCACTTGTAACTGTATAATGACAACAAGAAAAATAACGCTGACAGTTTTTATTTGGTCCTCCTCCTGCTGATGTTCTTGAAAAGGAATTTAAGCTCCTAACTTTGGATCTAGCATATGAATGTTCTGGCTGTAGCAGCTGTCTTGGTTAGAAACTCTATTTTCTAAATCCTTCTTTAGGAACAACAGGTCAGGCTGCCTCCTGGTTGATTCAAGACCTGGCTCTTGTCCAGGCATCTTTCTTACAGAAAACTTTCTCCTGGTTTCTAATACCTGAGTCTTGAAAAGATGGATTTTGTTCTGGTCTGAAGGCCCGCGGAGCTCAGGCTCGTGGGCTTTGTGCTGTCTATTACATAGTTTCATTGAATTTCTTCAGGAATTTAAATCCAATTCCTCCAAAACAAATAAAGATGCATTATCTGTTTTGGGTTTGTTTTTTTCAGAGGAAGATGGAGCAGCGGGTACCGAGCACAGCAACGTGCAGAGGTGTCTTGAGGCCATATTAGCCTCAGAATTTCCCAACCTGCTCTCTGTGCATCTCAGCTCCCATCCTGCACCCAACATGTAGCAGTCAAGGTGTATCTTGGGGTGCAGACCACACTGGTGACTGATTATTCATGACAACAACCATAAAAAATTCTCCAACCCGACCTTTTTGTTTCCATCAGCCTCTTTGATGTTTATGTCACACCATGAGCACCCTAAATATTTGTCCAGAACACAACATCTGCTGCTGTGTTCATACCCTCGTGCACCTGCTCTCTTCCTGGAGAAAGAAAAATGAGATCTGCTGTCTGGTTAGATCAGAGAAACAGTGCCAGTTTTTTACTCCAAATCTGGCACTCTCTTTAAGTTTAAGGAGGACCATAAGAACCCACCTTTTGATCTGGTATTCAGTGTGTCTGCTCCTGCTCTTGCTCTCTCCCTGAATGCACTAAAATGTAGAATCATTAAGGTTGGAAAAGACCTCTAAGCTCATCCAGTCCAACTGTCAGCCCAACCCCACTGTGTCTACTAAACCATGTCCTGAAGTGCCATCTCTACGTGGTTTTTGAACCCCTCCAGGGATGGAGACTCCACCACGGCCCTGGGCAGCCTCTGCCAGTGAAGAAATCTTTTGTAATATCCAATCTGAACCTCTCCTGGTGCAACTTGAGGCCATTTCCTCTCATCCTATCACTTCTTATTTGGGAGAAGAGATAAGCACCCACCTCACCGCAACCTCCTTTCAGGGAGCTGTGGAGAACAATGCAGTCTCTCCTCAGCCTCCTCTTCTCCACCTCAGTTCCCACAGCCATTCCTTGCATCACTTTTGCTCCAGCCCCTTCACCAGCCTCGTTGACCTCCTCTGGACACAGTCCAACAGCTCAACATCTATCTCATACACATCTTCCATACAGCCAGAAGTGGGTATCCTATAATTAACCCATCTGTATAAGCATTTACTTCATTTAACTACCTCCAAAACACTATTAATCCCCTCTCTTTATTCAGAACTGGAAGGATATTTTACATTGTTCTTTGCATCTTTCCTAAGATGGGAATCCAGAGCTTTTTCTCCAAACTAGAGAAATATTTCCTGCCGTGACAACAAGATGAGAAGCTCGAAGTCTGTAGTTATTCAGGTAACTTTCTCCTTTCTCCTTCTTTCAAAGTCTTGTTTTATTTTCCAGCCAAGTCCATTCTCTGTGTGTCTGTGCCTGTGAACAAAAGGATGTTATTCTTTGAGATGCGTTTGAAATGCTCTTCCACGGTCATTTATGGAAGCGTAAAAATAGCTTCAGTCCCAAAGCATGAGACGCATCACCAAAAGCTATATATATATGAATAGATACTTGTGTGTGTTTGTGTGTGCACGGTCTTTTAAGGACTGCATTCCCTTTTTGGGCTATGGACATGGAGTTTATTCCTGCAAAGGGTGAAGTTTTTTCCAGGCTTACACAAATCACCAGGACTGAAGGAGCTGCAGTTCTGCTGTAACTCTGCTTGTAATTAATAAATCATCTAAAGAGAAGAGAGTAACAGGTTTACTTTGAGGTCCAACAGGAGACTTTCAAGTATAGAAGTCTTTAAAAAAATTTAAAGCACAGGAAATACACAGATCTGTTACAGTGAGTCTAGAGGCTCTGGGGAGACCTTAGAGCAGCTTCCAATACTGACAGGGGCTTCAGGAAAGCTGGGGAGGGGCTCTGGATCAGGGAGGGCAGGGATAGGATGAGGGGGAACAGTTTTCAGCTGAAAGAGGGGAGATTGAGATGAGATCTTAGGGAGAAATATTTTGCTGTGAGGGTGGGGAGGCCCTGGCCCAGGTTTCCCAGAGCAGTGGTGGCTGCCCCATCCCTGGAGGGGTTCAAGGCCAGGTAGGATGGGGATTGGAGCCCCTGATGCAGTGGGAGGTGTCCCTGCCCATGGCAGGAGTGGAACTGGATGGGCTTTAAGGTTGCATCCAACCCAAACCATTCTGTGGTCCTATGACTCTATGATTTTTTAAGGAGTCCATTTGGTCTGCTATCAGCTCCCATGCTTCTGTCACTAGAATCTGTGAGGAAGTTCAGGTTGTCTAAATATGAGCCCTCCTGCAAGCTTAGCAGGTAAAAGTGGGAGCTGGTACGACTCCCGTTTTGCTGAGACTGGCACATGCCCTTTACCAAGCATGGGCTTGGTGGCACTGCCATGGCTTTTTTCATGCTCTGTCAGAGCAGTTGGGCCAGTGAAAGCAGCATTTCAAATACCAATTTTCTGGCTGTTTTTAAGCCTCAGGTTGCAATAAGTAATTATGTTTCTCTGTTACACTCCTCAATCAAGTATCTAAATGCTGGCTGCTTCTATCCAGTTCTATAAAATGCAATTCACTCTCCAGACCATTTCCTACAAACCCAATGTTGTCATCATATGGATGGGCATCCACCTTGGTGACCTGGAAATGTTTTCAGCTGCCTTGGTCTTTTCCTGACATCTCCTGCCTGACGCCCTGCTTACCTACACCTGGCTGATGAGCGATTCTCCTTTCCTGCTCCCAGGCTCATTCAGAAAGAAATGTTTCATTATACAATCATTGAGGTTGGAAAAGACCTCTGAGATCATCCACCTGAACTGTCAGCCCAACACCTCTGTGCTTGCTAAACCCTGTCCTGAAGTGCCACAACCGCATGTTTTTTGAACATCTCCAAAGATGGAGATTCCGCCCTTGCCCTGGGCAGCCTCTTTGAATGCTTGACCAAAAGCATTATGCGAGTCATCGGGCTACTCATCCCTAGTGTTATCTTCATGGGGCTGATGGCTTCTTTATCCAGATGGATTTGTCACCATGTGCCCCTGACTGTTCCCACTTCTTCCAGACTGGTATGTGCTTAGGAAGGTGGTGGGCACCTTTTTTTCCTCCTTGTTGCTCTCCCAGCGCACAGGGTGACTTGGTGAATGTCTCACCAAGCAGCCTCTGGGCGGCTTACTTCGCACCAAACAAGGAATGCAAATGTTGTCCCTTAGTCTCTGAGAGAAGCACGGTTTTCAGTGACATTTCAAGAGGACAGCCTGTCCTTCCTCTAAAACTATCATAGCGTAACACCCCAATCTGCAGACAAACATTATGCAAATGTCTCTCTCACAGCCATACTCAGAAATGTGTCTTTTCTTGTGCTTCATTAGGGCATCACCATAAAAAGTCATTGCAGCCTCTGAGATTGTCATCTTTTCCCTCTGAGAGGCAAGATTGTTTTCCAGTTTATGACTGTTTTAATTTCAGAAACCTGATCTTGTTCCTTGCTGCTCAGAAGACCCCATTGGTGGCCCACATCTCCGCACCCAAGGATTTCCCAGGCTGTTCTGTCTCCTTCCCAAAAGCCCACGAGCCATCCACGTCTCCAGTGAAGCTGCATCTGGAAGAGAAGAGAGGAAAAACAATTGCAAAGGCTGAACGGACTCAACCCCAGGTTGTGTCCTGGGTGTCACACCACGTTCAGGCCCTTGCTTTTATCTCCATGTTGGTCCCAGGTCATGTCTCTTTAGCTGGTCTGGGCTCTGTAGGTTACTCCAGGACCCAAAGGAGGAGGGATGAGAATGATATTCCCAACATCTATCGGTCTGCTCAGGAGAGATCACAACCCCTGGGAGAACGTTCATCTATTTTAAACAATAAATGCACGTAATAAATTCCATGTGGCAATAAAAATTGAAAGTTTTCGTAAAAATGAAGCTGCTCTGCCTAAAGCCCTTGAATTTTCATCTAACAGCCCTTGCATCCTGCTGTGTATTGCTGTTTCCCTTGGGCACTCACAGGATGTGGACTTTTATGTGGCTTTCTCAGTTATTCTTTTTTTACGGACGTGCTGTTAGGTGGTGTTTCTGCACATGTCCTGTTTCCACCGACCCCTCCCGCATGGATTTACTAGATTTCTGCTCTAACCTGACCTGCTGTAGAGCTGTTGCTCCCAGTCTGCCCAGCACAGCTGTCCCCACGCTGCTCCACTCTACACTGTGCTGGCCACTTTCTAGCTCCAGCTCACAGCTTTTCTTCCCTGAACCTTTGTCCAAGGCATTTGCACAACCCAACTCATCACTGAGCAGAAAGATGAGCAGAGTAAAGGACTGAAAGGTGTTCCTGCCCTTGGCATGGTGGTGGAACTGGATGGGCTTTAAGTTCCCTTCTGACCCAAACCGTTTTATGATTTGATGATTTTTTAGCGCTTTCTGGCACGTAAGGTCTCATTTGGAAGTAGCATGACCCCTCTCATCCTACTTTACTCCCCTTGTGAGTAATTCCCTCCCATTCCAGTACAGGGGAGAAGAGCAGCAGCAACAATAAATTGACTTTTCAATGGTTTGTTAGGAAAACTTGCCAATTCTTCCTGGACCTGAAAACCTCTTGTCTCTACTCACTATGTGAATCTTCTAATATGTTAAGGTAGGGAAGCTGACCCAAACACCAAGGCTATCCCTAGCATGGCTATACCCAGCTGCAGAACCCCCAGATCCCTTTCCACAGGGCTGCTCTCCAGCCTCTCACTCCACAGTCTTTGTGTCCATCTAGGCTTGCTGTGTCCCAGGTGAAAAACTTGGCACTTGCCCTCATTAAACTTCATGTGGTTGGTGACTGTCCAGCTCTCGAATTTGTCCAGATTCCCCTGCAAGGTATCTCTGCCATAAAAAGCATCAAAGTTTCCCCAAGATGGGAGCCATGTTATAAAAAGGATCTAAAGTTACTGGAGAATGTCTAGAGGAGGCCACAAAACTGATGAAAGGTTTAGAGAGGAAGCTGTATGAGGAGCAGCTGAAGTCACCGGATCTGTTCAGCCTGGAGAAGAGGAGGCTGAGGGGAGACCTCATTGTGCCATTCAGCTCCTTCACCAGGGGAGGAAGAGAAGCAGGTGTTGATCTCTTCTCTCTGGTGACCAATGACAGGACCCAAGGGAATGGCAGGAAGATGCCAGGGGAGGGTTAGGTTGGACATCAGGAGAAGATTCTTCCCACAGAGGGTGGTGGAGCCTTGGAACAGCTCCCAGGGAAGCAGTCAGTGCAAAACCTGACAATAGTTCAGAAGCATTTGGCCAACACCCTCAGCCCCACAGTGTGAATGTTGGGGTTGTGCTCTGCAGGGTCAGGAAATGAACTCAGTGGTCCTTGTGGGTCCCTTTCAACTCAGAATGTTCTATGAGTCTATGATTTCTTGGACCAAAGGACTGGTTTCGGGCAGGATATCCTCTCCGCGTGCTTTCAGGATGATAGGAATGGGCATTGCGGAGCAGATCTGATGGTGGGTTGACTTTCATGTGCTGCATAATGCTTCTCCACATCCTGATGTAATGGCCCTGTAATGCTATTTCCTTGAAATATGGAAAGCAAGGGAAATATATGAGTAAATATAGTGCCCATACAGTACTGTATAAGTAAATATAGTGCTTGCTTGGAATAAAGCACTGGAGGAATACTCAGAGTGAGTTGTT
The DNA here is from genome assembly GCA_013389865.1 of Piaya cayana. Classification (NCBI taxonomy): domain Eukaryota; kingdom Metazoa; phylum Chordata; class Aves; order Cuculiformes; family Coccyzidae; genus Piaya; species Piaya cayana. The sequence goes on along the minus strand of WAAB01011843.1, from coordinate 589 downwards.
TGGTTTGACAGAGTACAATGCGTACCTGACCTCATTACTCTGTCGGAGTACATACTGCTCGAAGGCATTTTGATAATTATTTGTGTCATTTATTTATTTATTTACTCGTTCTCACTTTAAACAAGACTGGGTGCGCTACGTATTTTGCAGTGAGATAACCATAATACGGTATTTGTGGAGAAAGCCACAAAGGTTTCCTAATTGTTTGTGAAAAGAAAATAGTCATAAGAACCTGGGCTCTTCTTTAATCCTGCAAATGAACATTGGTAATCACTGTTCTACCGAGAAGCATCTTAACACATTCCTGCAAACTCGACTGAAAACAAACACGGGAAATTTCACCCTCAATAGTATTTTGCAAGAAATAATAGATGGACTTGAACACACTAAATCAATTTTTTTTGCATCCTTGGCAGCAAGCGCCTTTCTCAAATTTCTATTAAGCTCTGGAAAGGCTGTTTTTGTGTCAAGAAAGAAAAAGTCCACCTCTTGGATTTTCTTTAACAGATGCTAGACTTGTACTGAAAAGCCCAGACCACATCTATCTCTCATTAAACTCATTGTTCTTGTGGAATCATAGAATGGTTTG
>WAAB01011841.1:0-10072 GCA_013389865.1 Piaya cayana | reverse complement strand
CCCTATGGAACCGCCCCCATAGACCCGCCCTCGTAGACCCGCCCCCCAAGGAGGGTCCTACACCCCCTCCCGAAATGCGGAGGGTAATTGAGAAGAATTAACTCTGTGAATGCCCAGCAGCCTCTGAGCCTCTGACCTCTGAGCCTCTGAGCCCAGCCCGGCCTCTCTCCTGTCTGTATTCTCCACTATTTAACGCTGCTGGAGGCTCCTGAGGAGCGTTCCTGCAGAGAATGCTTTGGTCCTTCCAGGCTCCTTACGAGCGATGAGGACTCCAAATGCAAACTCCATAGAATAATGGAAGAATAGAATGGTTTGAGTTGGAAGAGACCTCACAGATCATCTAATTCCAACCCCCCTACCACGGGCACAGTCACCTCCCACTGGATCAGGGGCTCAAATCCCCATCCAAGCTGGTCTTGAACCCCTCCAGGGATGGGGCAGCCACAGCTTCCCTGGGCAACCTGTTCCAAAGCCTCACCACTCCTATGGTGAAGAAATTCCTCATCACATCCAGTCTAAACCTCCCCCCTCTCCAGTTTAAAACCGTTGCCCCTAGTCCTGTCACCACAAGCCTTTATAAAAAGTCCCTCCCCAGACTTATTGTACAACCCAGTCAAGTACTGGAAGGTCGCTCTAAGGTCTCCTCAGAGCCTTCTCTTCTCCAGGCTGAACAACCCCAATTCTCCCAGCCTGTCCTCTTATGGAAGGTGCTCCAGCACTCAGATGTGGGGTACATCAACAGAAGTGTAGCCAGGAGGATGAGGGAGGGGATTCTGCCCCTCTGTTCTGCTCTCATGAGATACCACCGGGAGGATTGTGTCCAGTTCTGGAATCCTCAATGTAAGAAGGAGATGGAACAGTTTGAACAGGTCCAGAGGAGGCTACAAGGATGATCAGAGGGCTGGAGCACTTCCCATCGGAGGAGAGGCTGAGACAGTTGGGATTGTTCAGCCTGGAGAAGAGAAGGCTCCAAGAAGACCTTATAGTGACCTTCCAGCATCTGAAAGAAGTGTACATTAAGGCTGGGGAGGGACTTTCTATAAAGGCTTGTAGTGACAGGACAAGGGGGAATAGGTACAAACTGGATAGAGGCAGATTTAGACTAGACATAAGGAGAAAATATTTCACAACAAGAGTGGGGAGACCCTGGCCCAGGTCGCCTAGAGCAGTGGTGGCTGCCCCATCCCTGGAGGTGTTCAGGGCCATTCTGGATGGGATTTGGAGCAACTGGATCCACTAGAAGGTGGAACTGCAGATGCCAGGGGGGTTGGAACTACATGATCTTTAAGGTCCCTTCCAACCCAAACTGTTCTATGACTCTGAACCACTGCAAGCAGCTGTAAAGTTGAATTCAAGCATATTATCTTCATGTCAGTTTGTGTTGTTATGAGCTTTTCTGTCACAGAGAAAAAGCTCCCATCCTATTACAAGCACTCAGGCAAGACGGGACACAAACACATGGAACCAGAATTCAGCTGTGTATTACTTTGGGGGTTTTTTTAGAGAGCACTTCAAACACGAGATTGCCATCACCCATCAGTGCTTGATGGTTGGAACGTGACTTTCAGTGGTTCCACTCATTTCTAAGAAAAGAATATTGAAGGCAAAATTGAAAAAATATAGTTTAAAAAATTAAGAGTTTAGAACAAATAAATCATTCAGTTCACTCTCAAATAAGCTAATTTCTCTTCAGAGGTTTACAGAGAAAATGTCTCCACCTGAACTGGCCGTGTTCCACTGCATAGAAATAAGGCACTGCCGGAGTCGGAGGTTTTGTCCTATTTCAGACTTTTAATGCACAATTGGATAAATTATGGCTTTAAAATGCTCGTGCCTTTTGATTGGTTACAAAAAAATTTCTATATTACAGCTCAGATGGATTGTAAGTGCCTAAATCTGGTTAATTGAATCCACATCTTCACCTGATCTAATTCTCCTAGAGTTCCTTACACCTCCTGCTCTGATCCATGACACTGACCATCAATAACCATGAAAGACTCTTGCAAGCAAGACCTGAAGTCCCTTCATGACCCCTGCTCTCCGTTCTAAATATCTCCGTAGTGAATTGGACACTGAGGTCGTTCCCATCTTTAGTGACGGGGCTGAAAAAAGCCTTTCCTTCTGAGCTGTTTTCTCAGAGACCCTTTCACCTCGTGGTTTCGGAGGGCGTAGATGAAAGGGTTTAGCGTGGGAACGACAACGGTGTAGAGGACAGAGATGGTGTTGCTTTCGTCGGGTGAAGATGCGACCCCAGGCTGAGCGTACATGAAGAAGACAGACCCAAAGAACAAGCTGACGGCCAGAATGTGAGAAGAGCACGTGGAGAAGGCCTTGCGCCTGCTCTCAGCTGAAGGCATTCGGACAATCGTGAGGATGATATAACCGTAGGAGATAAAAACCACCAAGGCAGTGCCCACAATAATTGATCCACACAGAGCCAGCATGACCATTTCATTGACAAGCGTCTCCGAGCAGGAGGCGCGCATCACTGCGGGGACGTCACAGAAGAAGTGGTTGATTTCTTGGGGCCCGCAAAAGGACAAACTGAATGTAAAGCCGGTCTGGATGGTGCAGTTGATGCAGCCTGACAGATAAGAGCCCAGCACCATGAAAAGACAAAGCCTTTTATTCATAATGATCGGGTACAGTAGGGGATAGCAAATGGCACAGAAGCGATCGTAAGCCATGGCGGCGAGGAAGAAGGCTTCTGTTGTGCCAAAGAGGGAGAAGAAGAACATTTGAGATGCGCAGCCGCTGTAGGAGATGAGCCTTCTGCCCAGCGAGAAGGTCAGTGCTGCTTTGGGAGTGATGACAGAGGAATAGCAGATGTCCAAGATGGACAAGTTCTGCAGGAAAAAGTACATGGGGGTGTGCAGGTTGGAGTCTGTTCTAATGAGGAGAATCATGCAGGCATTTCCTACCACGGTGACAATGTACATCGCTGAGAAGAGAACCGAGAGAAGCAGTTGGGATCCTGGGTGAGATTTGAACCCGTTTAGCACGAACTCTGTTATCTCGGTGTGATTTTCCACATTTCCTTTCATATCGTGTTCTAATAGGAAAGGAGGTTGCAGTGGATTTCACAGAATCATAGAATCACAGAATCGCCGGGTTGGAAGAGACCCATCAGATCATCGAGTCCTGGAGAAGCTGTCAGAGGAATAAGATAAACGGAAAGATGTATGCAGCATAAGAAATATCAAAACCAGAGAGGACATGGTTTAGTGATTGATGGGAATGGCTGGACTCGATCCGGTGGGTCTCTTCCGACCTGGTGATTCTATGATTCTATGAAAACCATGGAAAATGATTTCATCTCACATATCTGAGGATTTTTCTAATATATTAATTTGCAGATGAACCTATTACCTTGCTATACTCTCTCCAGCATAAGAAAATGCTCTTCCCGCAGCTCATCCAATCTCATTTACAGATCGACTTTACTATCAGCCAAGAAACAGGCATTTAATTCTAAAATCTGTCNAAGACTGAGCCTGTAGCTTTTTAAACAAAGAAGATTCCTTAAACAAATACAGAAAATCAGCCACAATCACCTTCACAAGTGTTCCCTTTGGAGCTGACCCACGGCTGCATCCAACACCACCAACATCCAAAACAATTCCTCAGTCTTTTCTAAACGGATATTCAGGATCTCCCTCAGGTTTGTTTTCACATCTTCTCCTGACAAACAACCGGGTTCCTGTGAGCACTGACTGGATCTTTGGGGTCTCTTCACCACCAGCCTTGGTCAAGAAAAGAAACATTTCTTTGAGGATTGTGGGAGCAACACCAAGTATGTGGAAGAATCATAGAATCACCAGGTTGGAAGAGACCCACCAGATCATCAAGTCCAACCATTCCCATCAATCACTAACCCATGTCCCTCATTACTTCATCCACCCGTCTCTTACACCCCTCCAGGGAAGGCGAGAATAATTGGGACTAAGACAAAGCATGAAGCTCGTACCAAGTATATAAGAATAAACATGATTAAAAGACCAGAAGTTCTGGACAAGACACACGAGATAATGAATCTTGAGAGTGTGAGAAAGTCGGGCTGGGAAAACATGTCTCTCCATCAACACCAAAGGAATTCACAGCTAGTGATTCAGTGTGGATGAAGATGTATAGGGATGTATGAAGCTGGGTGGTACAAATCCCCATCCAGTTGCTGATATTTTCTTTTCTCTATTGTCATTTCCATTAGATACATGATCATAACATTCATGTACCTAATTTTTTTAAAAACATTGATTTGATTTCTAATACAATACTTAACCCTTCTCTTTATAATCTTTTAAATGTGCCCTCTACTCTGGGTGCCCTCAGAAACCGTATTTACTACTTTGCCTCTTTTCTTGTTTGATCATGTCTCATAGAAAAGGAAATCAATTTGGAGAAAGAACTTCTCTTTGCATAACTTTGTTCATCAAATATTTTGGCTGGTTTCCTTTGGGAATTTAATGTACAGAGAACCTAACTTCAGGCATTCATGGTCACACATCTGGTCAAAACCAATTGTCTACGGTTTCTTCTGTCATCAAATCTTCCTTTATTGTCAAAAGAGAGAATGAGCTGCATCCACAGTGTGAATTTTCAAGTGTACCTGTTTGAATCGTGGAGGTAATACAGCCCCTTAGAGGTATCTATCTTCATTAGAAAATGAATCGACCTAGCAAGAAAATGAGAAGAAAAAAGACCTTTATCCATAAAAGGCAAAAGGAAAATGTCACTATTGTACGTCAGTAAAATCAATTGTTTCATCGATGTGTGGTGCGGTCTGACCTAGTTGTCCTTCTTTTTAAGTTTTTTTTTATCCTGGTTTTATCAATGATTTAAATGTAACAGATACAAAGTTATGAAAAAGTTTTATAATAAACAAACGTCTTTTCAGTGGAAAAATGTCCTATATGGAATGAGAATATTGTGGAAACAACAATCGCTTTAAGGAAATGGATTTTTTAAACAGACCAACAGAAACCTAAGCTAAGAGCAAAGCTGCTGATATTGATTTTATGCCAATGAGAGGTGCATGAAATATTTGATTCACTTGAGAACAAGTCTCTGGAATTGTCTGTCTCCCTGTTGATCAAGCAGAAAATCTACAGTGACTAATGTCAACCCATTAAATATTGGCTTATTGTTAATGGACATGCTGTCTAGGATATCTAACTGCATTCACAATCCCTGATTACTCTCAGTGCTATGGAATCAGAATAAAGATATAAACTATTTTTTAGCCGATTCTATTGCTTAAGTCAGCAAAGTGAAGCTCAGTCTTCACACAAGGCAATACGCTTACCTTGTAACAGTGTGATCAAAGCCAAGGGCAGGTTTTGGTGTTCAGATTTCTTGAACAAATTGCAAAAACACTGAGCATTTTTTTCTACTCGACTGATTTTTTGATAGTCCTTGGCAATCAATGCCAAGGATGAGAGAGATGAGAGAGCGGTCTCTCATCTCACTGACTGTGCAGCCAGTCTCCTCAGCGTGATGCTCACATCGACTTTAATAGATCTGCATAGGATCACTGGGGATTCAGCTTCCAGATCTTCATAGCAGGCAGCTGAACCCCAGACGAGATGTTTGTCCCTTGTGACATTCCTTTGCCTGCCAAAGAAGAAAAAAACCAAAAAGAAATGCCAAACAATAAAAGTAAAGTGTTTTATCTTCTGTGTTAAACTGGGGGTTTTTTGAAGGATGGTTTTAAATAAACCTGCATCAAAAGAAGCCTGACCAGCAGGTCAAGTGAGGTGATTCTGCCCCTCTGTTCCTCTCTTGTGAGACCTCATCTGGAGGATTGTGTCCAGTTCTGGAATCCTCAATGTAAGAAGGAGATGGAGCTGTTGGAATGGGTCCAGAGGAGGCTACAAGGATGATCAGAGGGCTGGAGCACCTCCCATTCGAGGACAGGCTGGGAGAGTTGGGATTGTTCAACCTGGAGAAGAGAAGGATTCGAGGAGACCTTAGAGCGACCTTCCAGTATCTGCAAGAAATGTACATTAAGGCTGGGGAGGGACTTTTTATAAAGGCTTGTAGTGACAGGACGAGGGGAATGGGTACAAACCAGAGAGGGGCAGATTTAGACTAGACATAAGGAGAAAATATTTCACAATGAGAATGAGGAGACCCTGGCCCAGGTTGCCCAGAGCAGTGGTGGCTGCCCCATCCCTGGAGGGTTCAAAGCCATTCTGGGTGGGGTTTGGAGCAACTGGAGCCACTAGAAGGTGGAACTGCAGATGCCAGGGTGTCTGGAACTATATGATTTTAAGACCCCTTCCAACCCAAACCGTTCTATGATTCTGAACCACTGCAAGCAGCTGTAAAGTTGAATTCAAGCATATTATCTTCATGTCAGTTTGTGTTGTTATGAGCTTTTCTGCCACAGAGAAAAAACTCCCATCCTATTATGAGCACCATGCAAGCCAGGACACAAACACATGGAACCAGAATTCAGCTGTTTATTACTTTGGGTTTTTTTTTAGAGAGCACTTCAGACACGAGATTGCCATCACCCATCAGTGCTTGATGATTGGAACCTTATAGCAGCCTTCCAGTACCTGAAAGGGGCTATAGGAAAGCTGAAGAGGGACTGTCCATAAAGGTTAGTAGTGACATGATGAGGGGGAACAGGTATAAATTGGAGAGGGGCAGATTTAGGCTTGATGCTTTTCTCCCACTTCCTACTGAGAGGAGAGCGAGTGTGTGGTTGCCTGGGACTTAGCTGCCTGCAGGGACTGAACTACGACTAACGCACAGGTCTCGTCCTGACTGTCTTTCAAGCCCACTAGAGAAACAGGCACCTTTGAAGAATGTTTTGTACATCTCTATGTTAAAGATAAATAAAATAAATATCCTCCGGGGGTGGTAAATCACGTCCATGAATAGTAAAGGAGCCCAGGGTAGTTTGCTTAGATGTCTAATCAGACATTAGATTTAGATGTCTAATTTGCAAGATATATTAGAAGAATCCATGCTTGTGGAGAACTTTGTGGCTTTTGATCTGAAATGTAAAACTAAACAAATACTGGATTTGGGGGTTCATTTGGCTCCTTTCCCTTGATGTGGTTCAAACACATACACTCATATTGTATCAATTACCTATTTTCCCATCATGCTGGGAATACAGCAGCACCTTATATCTCATGTGATAACTTCCCGGTATGGTTAACTTGGAGGTCTTCTTAACACTTCTCCTTAAAATTGTGTTCACGTGCTCAAAGAGTCTTGTTTGGATCAGTTTTAACCATGACAACCATATACACAGAGCACGTTTTTCCAGCAAGTGTCTAAGGTCTCCTCCCTGAGAAGATGGGTGCGCAAGATCTGGAAAATCTGCCTGCTCCTACAGAGCATATAATATCAGGAATATCTCAGTTACAAACTCAAACCCACATTTAACGTGGTCCTAGAGAGATGCACTCAGCTGACAGGCTTTTATATCGTTTTATTTGTTACAGCGTATTAAACTTTTTGAATTGCTGTGATGTCCTGAGCAAGGAGTAGATCTCACAAGCATCTTCTTACCTAGAGAGACCTAGATCTGAGAATCAGTTTTTCTCACAGATAATCAGCGTTTGACTCAGATGCATCAGCTGTGTCTCTCAACTCCTTCATGACTGGTGGGAGGACTCAGCCTGCAGTCTGAGGGTCAGAGCTTAAGGTCACGACTCCTGCTGGAATACTGTTAGATCCAAGGCTCCTGCAGCCTGAAGGAAACTGGGAAGTGACCTATCCTGGCAGCTGCATCTGAATTTCTTCTTGGAGTGAATTATTTGATGTGTCCTGGGTACAATAAGGTTACTCAGATACCGGGGCCCTTGTGAGAACCAGCAACTGAGTCCAAGTCTCACTGTAATATACCACAGGGGCTCTTCCCATTGTACTCCATCTATTGCTGTGTTAGAAAAGCTGCCTCCTTCAGAGGGTGTTTCATTTTATCCTGTTAGTTGTGGAAATTTTTTTCTTTTCCGCTGTCTCTTTCCAGGGACAGTAAAGGGATCTCAGGGTAAATAAATCAGATATTTGCATTTTTCATGCTTTTACAGTCCCACCCAATATTTTCTGGACCTGGCAATCTACCCATGGCAAACGAAATCTGAGGTTTGGTTTCTAATGTTGTTAAATGTTCTCTTTAAAAGTTGGAGCAGTCATTCAGCTGAAGACTTCTGAGAAAGGTATAAAAATTGTAGTGGGGGGAGGGAACCAAGAAAAAAAAACCCTCCCAACCCAAATCCATAGCGTACACACGGATCAAACTTAGATTCATGATGAATTCAGATTTTGATAGGAACGGATGGACTCAATGATCCGGTGGGTCTCTTCCAACCTGGTTTTTCTATGATTCTATGTTCTCTTACTGGGTGCATGAATAGGAGAGCTTCACTTCAGCGTGGATTAAGGTCTGGACCTCCTGGCCTGTCTAGACCTTCATCAACTTGAGAAAAGCCCTTCTCAGGTGCGTCTCATGCAGGCAAAGATCTTCTTTATGGCAATCCTGACTTCTTTGTTTCTAAGGCAATATATGAGAGGATTCAGAAGTGGCACAACTATCGTGTACAAGATGGATACACATTTGTTGGCACTGTGGGTGTACGTGACCTGGGGCCGGGCGTAAGTGAAAAGAGTGGTGGAGTAGAACAGTATCACTACAGTCAAATGGGAGGTGCAGGTGGAAAAGGCCTTTTGCCTCCCCTGAGAAGAAGGGACCTTCAACAAGGCGAATATGATGCAGATATAGGAGGTGACCACGGCGCACAGAGACACCATGATGACGATCAGAGCCAAGATGAAGTCCACCAGCTCGGCTGAAGAGGGATCACTGCAGGAGATGTTCAAGAGGGGGGAAATATCACAGAAATAGTGATTGATTTTGTCTACATTGCAGAAGGAGAGCCGGGCTATAAAGCTCAGCTTGATGGAAGAAGCGATCAAGCCACACATCCAGCAGCCAGCGGTCAGCCGAGAACAGAGCTGATGGTTCATGATGAGTGGATATCGGAGAGGTTTGCATATAGCCAGGAAGCGGTCGAAGGCCATCACAGTTAACAGAGTGAACTCAGTGCAAACAAAAGTCACAAAGAAATATAACTGGGCCATACACCCCTGGAATGAGATGCGTTTGTCTTGAGAGAAGAAATCCATGAGCATCTTTGGCTCAATGACTGAAACATAACAGATCTCTAAGAAAGACAGATTCCCTAGGAAGAAATACATGGGTTTTCGCAGACTGTCGTTAGCTCGGATGATGAGAATGATAAGGAAGTTTTCCAACACAGTGAATGAATAAACCAGAAGTAAAGCAGAGAAGAGGAGGGGCTGTACATCAGCAGCGGAGGGAAAACCCAGGAGAATAAAATACATGACACTGGTTTCATTCCTCCCACCCATTCTGTATGGGGAAAGAAGAGCCTTTTCCACCTGTAATGAATTAATACAACGAAACCTAACCAGGCAGGCTTAAATTCAGAGCACTATGTTACACCACCACTCAAGATATTGTAGAAGTTCAGATGCTTCGTTGTTGATTTTCTAGAAATTGTGTGAAATTCATCTACTCGATTCATAATGTTTCATTGTAAATGTAAGAATACTTTTTACTTTAGAATTCGTATCAATAAATAGACACTAACAGTATTATCACATTTAAAACACAGGTCTAAAAGAAGCAAGATTAAATTCGTTATCATATTGTCCATCCAACATAAAGCAATGTTAGGGTATGAGCTTATAGAAGAACACTTACTTTGACAATATTTTAGTTCCTACATCCGTACATTTCTAAAGTTTTACCATGAACCATCCGGGAAATGTGAAGCACCATGAGGATTTATTCAATCTGATGTTAAAAACCTCCAAACATCTCTGAAGGAGCCCATTAGAGGTTTCTCTGGCTAGCTCTGAAGAGACTTATATCTAGATAAAGCTTATTAAGATATGATGATACACATAGCATCCAAGATACAGCATAATCGCAAGCTAATCAAGAATAATAGATAGAATCATAGATTGAAAGGAACATTCAAGATCATCTAGTGCCAGCCCCCATGCCATGGATCACCTTCCACTGGAT
>WAAB01011840.1:5566-27318 GCA_013389865.1 Piaya cayana | reverse complement strand
CACACAGCAGGAGCCCTCACCTCCACCTGGCCCTGTGAAAGAGTCATTAACAGCAACAACTATGAGAAGTGAGGCTACTTGTAACATTACAGATACATAAGTTCTGTGCCAAGCAAGGTCCTAAATCTTCCATTTTAATATGAAAGTGAACATGATGTGGATTTTGCAACATTACTGTGAAATGCAGAGGGAGATTCCTACGAGCATGTTAAGTTTATTGATTTTACCATCGCAGGAATAATTGTGAACATGCTGATCCTAAACTAATCTTCTGCAAGTTGTTAAAAAGCCAATGTTAGTTGTATCATATCATCCCATGAATTCTAGTACTGCATTATACAAGTTAATAGAATATGTATGAAAACAAACACTTATGCAGTTAGAAGGGTTTTAACATTATCTGTTCTTCAAGTGAGCCTTGTTGATGTTTGTATCTTTGAAGTTTTGTGAAACTAGATGTTCAGGAATTTTCACTCTGTCTTATTTTGTTGATCTGAATAGGAGTTTTACCCAGAACTGGATGACACAGTTGTTAGAAAGAACCAGATCTTGTGTGCCTCCAGCACCCAGATCCCTGCCTGAATGGGAGGGATTCAGTCCAGTGATGTTCATTTTGAAAAGCAGCATTTGCTTCTGAAATGGATGCAGGAATAAAAGTTGGGGGGGTAATATGGATACGTCAGGGAGGATGTAAGCTGCAGACACGTTAGAGAGAATGAACAATAAATAAATCTATTTCCTATTTTAAGGGTACCATAAAGATATGGTACCACTGGTCTCCTCTTGCATCCTGCGGAAGTTCACATTCTTAAAAAAATCAGGTCCTGCATCCATGGAACATGATAAGCAAGACTATTAATGTTGTAATGGGCATTTTGTGCACTCAGGTAAGACCCCTTCTGATACGTATAGTTCTCTAAGGATGATGAAGTCATGAGGGATAAAGCTTTCATGTTATTCCTCCTCCCCCACTAGAATTCCTGATTGTCCTTCCAGCTTTTAGGCTGTACGTCTTGCAGAGAAATTTAGTCTTCATCGCTTTCCTTATCTTCTACTGCAGGGAGAAGGTCTAGCCCCTTCCACCCTTTCTTGGGTAAAGTGAGGTCAAATGTGTAAATGCAGCCGTTTCATATGAGTTCTGTCATATTTTGGTCACTGTCTAAATCTCCCTTTTGCTCTGTTCATTCTCTGAAGGATAATCCCCTCTTAGCTGAGGACTCCAGTCTGGGTGGCAGCAAACGCCTGAGCAAAAGCAATAGTGACATCTCGGGAATCATGGAGGATGAGAAGCCAAGGCAGCCGTTGCCTAGGAAACAGAGTGACTCATCCACCTATGACTGTGATACTATAACCCAGCATCATGCATTCCTGTCTAGGTAACTAGTGTTTGATGACTGAGTAAAAGAATTAGGCTTGCTGTTCAATGGAGCCTGTCAGCACCAGAGCAGCAGAATCATTGTTATTGTTTGTGGTTTGCTTGAAGCCCCTGTGAACCCCTTAAAGAAAACCATAGATACAGTGGGTCTAGTATGAACTGACTGTGGAGAGCTTTTTATTTAATCTTTATTCAGTTGTGAGGGTTTTGAATATGCAAAACAATGCAAATAGTTCCATTTTTTCAGTGCAACCCACACAAATGAATATGAATGAATGCTTTGTATTTCTAAATTTCTCTTAGTTTTTTCTTTCAAAAGATCCCTTTGACTTCCCTTACAGGCTTTCTCTTACTCTGTAAAAGAGTGAGATAATTGCTTTAGGTGTTCCCATTGGTCATCTATGAGCTGCTCAGATCATCTTAAAAACAACAACAAAAAACCCATATAAACATTTGGCTTAAATGAGAAGGAGGCTGGGGAAGGAGAGTTAATGTAATTAGCTTTCCTGCCTCCTAAGGAACCTTTAAAACACAGATTCGAGGGGAAGATAAGCATTCCTTTTGTCTGATTGTTTCTGCCTGTTCTAAGCAATTTGTGTTTTGGGGTTTTTTGTATTCATCTGAATGCTTTGTGCTTTTTTTCCCTTTCCCTGTGATCTTATGTCCTTTATTTCATTGAGAGTGATGCAGAGGGAGAAGTCTTACTGTATATTGAAGTTTCAGTTCTGCTGCAGCTGAGTGTAGAGCAGAGTTACTACTTTGCCTTACTTCGAGTCTGGCAGTTTTGTTAGTAGCAGTTTAAGATAATTTTATTGTCTTGTTTTGACTGAACATACTTTGCTTTGCTTTTGTTGACTCTTCTGCTTTTATTTTCAAATGATTAGTTTTTCTTGATGTCAGTTTGTTGTGAAGTGTCTTCCTTCTGAGGCAGAATGATTGGGTTTTGCTTATCTATGACTGAAAGCATGAAGAATTTTTTTTTAGTCAGTCACTTTTAGGTCTTGTATAGGAGTATTGTGGTATGTTTCAAGCTAGGTGTTGGCTTCAGATTTGAGGGATGGCAGGACAATTAAGACAAAGATAACAGTTTTCTTCCAAACCTTTTTTCATTTCCTGTATATCTGATTTTAAACTGAAACCTTTATATGTGGCTGTATTTAAACAAGCAGATGGAAAAGTGTTATCTTCCATCCACATTTCCGAAGTCCTCAAACTTTAGGCTATCGGCAAGTTATTGAGGAATAGTTGGAGAACACAGGCTAAAGATGGCAGAAAGAAATCCTTGGTAAGGTAAGAAGAGGGGTGGGATACACAGACACGGTGAAACCAAACCATGTCATTACCCGACCCACCCTGTGCATTGAGAGAGATTCCAAGCCTTTGGTTTCCTGTTTGTGAGGTGTGTGTAAGATTGTTAAAGCTTTTTTTCTCCCCACTCCCAGCTCAGCTCCTGCAATTTAGAGGTGCTGTGTCCGTGTGAGTGATGAGGTTGGAAGGATTCCTCTTTCACACAGAGATTGCCTTGTCATACACCCTGCGGTGTGTGTCAGCTTGTGCTTTCTGTCCAGGTGCTTTTGGCACGGAGAGTTAACTCCTAGATGCTGTGCTGATAATGAATTTAAATCTTGGTTGTCTTTATTTCTTCCCTAAAGGGGCCCTAGGCTTGGTCCCCAGAGTTTCAGTTCATTACATAAGGTTATAAATTGAGAATATCACTGGGTTCTCGGGTTGAAAGAGAGGCCTGGTGCCTTGGTCTGATTTGGCACCAATCTTCAGCATTTCTGGATTCTGATCCATGCTTGGCCACCAAAGCAGAGCGTACTGTGTGGTTAACTCAGGAGGGCTTCGGTTACAGTTCTGGTTGAAGTCAGTGTTGTCAGCATCTCTCTGTGAGGTTTGGGAGGCAGGTTCTCTCTCATGACTGGGCAGCAGGTGTATATCGTACGTTTTTGCTTTTGAATGTAGTTAATTCATCTCCAGCAGAATGAAATGAGTGTGAGTCTTTGTCAGTGAAGAATCANTCAGTGTTGTCAGCATCTCTCTGTGAGGTTTGGGAGGCAGGTTCTCTCTCATGACTGGGCAGCAGGTGTATATTGTACGTTTTTGCTTTTGAATGTAGTTAATTCATCTCCAGCAGAATGAAATGAGTGTGAGTGTCAGTGAAGAATCGGTGAACTGTACTGAGCTCATGCATTTAAGGCATGCAAAGTAAATGAAAGTGTTTAAATCTCATAAGATTAAAAGCTGTTTATAAGCATCACTAATTTTAACCTGTAGTAAATAGCTGGAAAGTAGTGAAATTCTGGTTCTGGCTCAGAGATTAGAGCAATGCTTTTTACGTACCCATGTGCTATACTTTATGACTGTAACCTTTTAATACCATTACCATTATATGACTTGAGGAGGTTAGAATTTGTAGCCGAAGTTTCAGAATAAGTTCACGCACACTGAAAGGGAGGTGAGGCAAACATCAGCCTTCAGAGCCCTTGCGTCTCTTACCACTAAACATTCTGTAGAGTAACTGTAGAAAACTCTCGCATGTCAAAGGGAGTAAATTTACTGAATAGCTGCACTGGAAATCATGATAAGTGGCTGCTGTACTGCAATATCTGTTCACAGCTTAAGGCATATTGCTCAGATCTAGATACAGATGCCAGAGCTTTTTCTAAGCAACCTGCTTTGAGAATGTTTTTTTTTCTCTGGACGCCCCCTGCATTGTTGTTGAATCAGTGCATTTTCTTTGCTCAGCATCCACTCAAGTGTGTTGAAAGATGGTGCAGACTTTCCTCCTGTGAATTCCAGTCTCTCAGAAGTAAACCTGGGCCGATTTGAATTCGAGGTGTCTGATTTCTTCCTCTTTGGATCGCCGCTTGGTTTGGTGCTGGCCATGAGGAGCACTGTTCTACCAGGCCTGAATGGTAAGCGCTTTCTGGAGTTAGAATACAGACTGCTTAATGACTTTTGTCAACAAGAGACTCTTATAAAAGTTAAATGAAGGACCCTAGCAAAATACTGGGGAGTGAGGTAAGTTTCTTGCTCTAAAAGATGAGAGTGTTAGGTGTAGGTAGATCCTGAGGGTTGTTCTGGAAGTGTCACTACTCGCCCATTTACAGATGTGTGTTTTTTGCTCCACTGTTAATTCTATATTCCATGTCACACAACATGAAGCTTATTACTCACCAAGGATCAGTCCTTGGAAAAGATACCAAAAGCAACATCTGTGCTTGGTTCAGCATTACATCTTGTTCACGTCTGGCTTCATGAGTAAATCTGGCCCCCTGGTGTGTTGGTTGTGAGGCATTTTTTTCCTTTCTGGTAACAGATCGTGCTGATCAGGCACGTATGGGACTTGTTCTTTTATTTCTAAATGCGTCTGGATTTTTTTCAGTTAAAGTAAAAATTTACTTAACAAATTGCAAGGTGCGTTTGCCTCTTTACATTTAATCGATGCCATTTACTCTGGCATTACATATGGAGTAGGGCTTGCATGTTTCGTTAGATACCTTTATAGTCTTTGAGGACAAATGCTGTTGAGCAGATATCAATTACTGCACAGTAAGTAGAAAATCTGGGCAGCGTTTGCTATGAGAGTGCCCCACACAGACACAGCTTTTCACGTAGTGACTGTGTGTGGTGAGCGCTCCCATCAGTCAGTCCCAACAAGCACAGATGAAATTCACACTTCAAGGGAACGTGCACGTGTATTGAAAATGTGTGAACATTTAACGGAGCTGTGGCTTTTTCACAAGGGATTGCTCTGAAGTGACACAGGTTTTGTGTGTAATTCTTTGTGCAATCTGCAAGTCTTTTCTTAAATGCTGTGCTGCATGTGAAAACATTTCTGTGTTCAGATGTGTGACAAGTACCTTAGAAAATCATTGTTGACCACATAAGAACCCCCTTTAGAATTAATATTGAATTCACAGAGTTGAGAGGTTCCTTCCTGAAAACTTACATTGTGGAGTAGAATCACTGGGATGGGAGAAGTTCTGCATGTTGGTCGTAACCTCTCCCTGTCTGAAATCCAGGGGAAAAGCACAAAGAAGGTTAAAAATGAGGCTACTGGGATTTGTCTCAGATGGCAATTTAAAAAAAACATGTAGCTCTACCATATTTTAATCATGTTTTGTGTGAGGCCATAATGCCGCTTTGGACTTGAAACTCCTCTGTGTTACTGGGGAAGGCTGCAAGGCAGGAGAAGAAAAAAGTCACAGCTTTACCCTGGCTGGTAAGAAGGGAATTTCTGAAGGTTTCCATGACTCTGATCACCATATTTATTGCCGTTTATTGATAAAGGCACTTTATATATAATGCATCAGTAAAGAGAAAACACAGTGTCTGATGGCTCCCTTTAGCAAAATGTCTGAGACATGGCTTAGAGACAGTAACGCTGATAAGACTGGATCAAGATATGATGCATCTATCCTGCAGTTTTCCACTTGCTGCAGGAATCTAAAGCACAGCAATTGTTCCTGTTACCAATTTGGAAGAAATCGATGGAGCATATAATTACATTTTTACCTTTAGATACTGGGAAGCAAAGAGCAAACACAACTTCGGAGTCCTTCTCTAATATTTTGGTGGCAGCTCTGTGCACAGATCAAAATTCCCTTCTCATGTTTAAATTTATAGTGGATGAATGAGATGACTATAAAGAAGTGGTATTAGGTAGAGATGGATGGCAAATTTCAAGGCTTAAATACTTCAGTGGACTGGGACTGTATGTTTCTAAACTCTCTGCCCAATAGCCCTTTTTTTCCCTGCTAATCTCAGCTCTGGCACCCTAACAACACTCGGACAGGAAAACTTCACATGAATTGGTGATATTTTAAATTGTTTTCTTTAAATTAGCTCTCATTTCCATCCTCCCCGTGGTATCCCGCAGGGAGCATGCTTTGAGAGCAGCTGAACTGACCCGCGTTTCAAACACATTCCAAGGTGAGCAGAGTCTTCTTGAAGCGTCATTAGTTTTCAAAGGTGCATTTGATAAGAGAATCCCATTTTGAAGTGATAATTATGGCACAGTTGAGAGGAAAACAGACAAATTGAAATCTGTCATGCAGACATTTGGAAGTTAGATGGGAAGAGTCAGGTGCCCTTTTTACTGAAATGATAGGTAGGAAGCTACCTGGAAATGTGAGAAATAAAGTTCAGGTTGTTTCGATTTATTCGTTTCATTAGAGTCAGTTTTTAAAATAAAAGGGAAGAAAATGATAGCCGGGGGCCTGCCTGTTCTCTCTGCAGAACAGATGCATTTTCTAGTGTTTTGCTTTATGAATATTTATTTTACACCAATAAGAGTGTGGCTAAAACCAGATCTTTACTTCAATTTTTTATGTCCTTGCAAAATGTTTTTTAAATTCTCTTCTGTCAAACATTCAATTGATCCCTTAGTGCTGCTTCGACAGTTCTCTGGTTACCCTTTGGCACTCTCCTGTGGTTCCCCCGCTGTCAACTCTTCTTCCTTATTTTTTAAAGTACTGATCACCTGGAGGTTTGTGCCACATTCTTCCTCTCTTGGTGTGCTGATTATTCGTGGAAGAGACTTGCTAGCCTATGAGAATGCCAGTGTTGTTTAGAGTTCTGAATGTATCATGAGCCTTTCGTTACATCAACAGTGGCACCGTTCTACCTTAGGGTAGTTGGAGGGCTGGGGTGTTTTGCACTTGCTCTCAGTGATCAGCTTGGGAAATAATACTGCTAAATACCACAGCAGTCAGAAGTAATCTCCTTTGGAACACAGTCTGCTATATTCCTCTGCCAAGAGGGCTATGAAAACAGCAAATAACTTGGAGGACATGCTTTCTTGTTGCCACTAAATAGCATAATTTACCCTGTGCTGACAGTTTTCATAACCCTGCTCTTTGCGTTCCTGGCTTTCTTGGACTCTGCCTTCTGTGCACATACAGAAAAAGTTTCTGTACAAGAGTATTAGGAGGTGCAATTAGGCAGCTGATTTAATTACATTAAGCGCTTTCTTTCTGTTTGCCTCTGACAGTTGATATTAAGCCTGACGAGAAAAAGAGACTAACCCAATATATTACCCAGTAGGGAAGGAAGCTCTAGTTTAGCAGAATAATACCCAGTTTACTGCTCTTACTTTTTAAGTGCTAGATCCCTAAATACATACATCAAAGTTATAGGCTTGACAAAATATGGTTTTAATTATAACACAGTGCAATGCTTTACCTCGCAGAAAGTATTTCACACTAATTGGGCTCTGCAGGAGACTTACACTTCCCTCGCAAAGAATTGATTTCTGCTGTGCTTAAATGCTCTCATGCAGGTGACCTGTCTCCATTTTTTCTGGCAATACTAAGAATAAAATAGACCTCAAAGAAAGCCATCAAAAATAGTCTTGGATCTTTGCAGTCTTGTAGGTGTTTCCCATCTTCTCTTCTGTTAATTCTGCGATTAACTGGAATAAATGGGAGGATTTATTCAGTTTTCATAGCAAAATAAACTGATAGGTGCATTTTTTACCCTACGTGGAGAATATATTTAGAAAAAAAGAGAATTGATAGTTGTTCCCAGAGAACTGTGGAAAGACACTTCACCAAAGCATCTCACAGGTTTTGCATATAATGGTGGGAAAGGGCCTAAGGTGGCATGAAGCTCCTGTTTATTTGATAGTGGGCAAGGGAGAAGATACTGTAGTGTCCTCAGCAAGCGGTCTTCTTATCACCAACTTTTTTCATCTTCTACTGGTTGTGCTGATTGATGCATAGGGACAAACCTTCTAAAAAAATGAACACAAAACAGACACCAAAAGTAGGTTTGGGTTACACTGCAGCTAGAAACCTGGTAATTGCCACTGGTATGGATCTTAAAAGAGAGAGCTTGGAGGAGGGAGTAAACAACCTACAAAGATTCACTTAATACCCCCAAAGACAACCACATTGTTTGCTTTGTGTCACAAAAATCCCACTGACTTAAAGAGATGCTGTACCATCCTCAGAATGCATCGGTGAGGACAAAAATACAATGCACACTGCATGTCCAAGGAGGAAAAGAGTTCGTGGTTTGGCAGAACTGGATCATATATGGTTATATTCTTATTGGAAGATGTGTCCCAGAGGTTTTCTTGAGGGGTTATGAGTACTGACATCTTCATGACATGAAGATAAGTCTCCTAGACAGTTTGGCACGGAGCACATGCACTGAAGTGGTCCCCATGGATGTGATTCATCATCGTATGCAAAGTATCTTGAGAAGGTTTTTGCCATGATCAATTATTAAGTGTCTTAACTAGTTTGAGAAGAAAATGTGTGCCTGTGCTGGAGTCTTTGTAGACCAAACATTCATATAGAACAGAATAAAACAAAGTATTGCTCTGATTTGCTTACGGCAGTGCTGCCATCACAACTCCGTATCAGTCATTTAGGCTTAGAACTCGATAACATCAACATAGTTGATACCAAGATTTGTCTCTGTTTACCGTTTATAGCAGCAAGCACCAGAACATGAATTTTTAGAATCATTCAAGCAACATGAGGGAACCTGCGGGAATGTGGTATTTACTGCAGTAGCTTAGTGACTGTGACTGCAGCAGAGGAAGACGTACAGCATCAAGAGTGCTCATTGTAGTTTTGCTTATGTACAAATATCTTGAGTGTTGCTCTTGAAAATGAGAATGAGCTCAAGTAGCGTGTTTTGGATTATTGGAATTTTTTTTTTAATTCCATGATGGGTGCTCTGATGAGAGATGTCACTTAGGAGAGACTCCATTAGATCTAATATTCCAGGACACCTTATATTAAAACTAACATCTTTCTTTGGGGTTTCCAGTTAAGTGTGTGTTTGGCTTGTTCATGGGAACAATGCCGTACCAAACATGTCTTCTTAGGAAAAACATCATACACATAACCAGGTTTTTATTACCACCACAAGGAAATAGAAATCCTACCAAAAGAACTCTCACGGCTTATTGCGTAGCACAGCAGGTTTGAAACTGTCTTGCTTGTATGGAGTTCACAAGGGGAAAACATATTCCCAAACGGATTTTATAAATAGTTTAGTTATTCCTTTCCTCTTGTGGTTAATAACCTGACTGCTGAAATGTATACTGGCAGTACTCTGCAAACTATACTAACTTTAGTGAGTGTATAATGAATTGATTTGCTTTTGCTGGCAAGACTTGGTGTGATTGAAGGGTGGTGTGGTTAGAAGTGACTATGCTGACAGTTTTACAGACCTTAGTCTTGTGTGGTTGCCCATCTGGGTATAAGGGATGCTTTGGTGCTGTGTGTTTAGTCAGAAGAATGCCTTATGAGCTGGGTAAGTGATTTTCAGATTTGTATTAGCACTTGCAGCCCCAAAACCTCAGGAACTGCACACCTTCAGCAAGAATCGTGAATGTTGCTTTGCTGTTACAGTGTGACCATACACTTCCATACATTAGATTCCATAAGGTGACTTCAGCAACTGCAGTGCTTTCTGTCACATACCTGCTCCTGCTGTCACCTAGATTTAAGTCCTCTGGATGTAACGGGATTATCAAACCATTTTGCTGGTAAATATTTAAAGTGCTGAGTGTCATAGCTGTAATGCTCAATAATACATTTACAAGATTTTTAAACTTCTTTTTGCTTACTTCTGCCTTTCTCTGGTTGGTTATCACATCTGCTAGATGCCTGCAGCTCAGATTGTGATGTCTCTGTAAACTCCTTTGCAGTGAGGTGTTCTTTACATATCAAATAGCAAACAATTTAGTTAAACTTCTTGTGGCCAGATGTTTGCTAGTCTGGAGAAGACGACCATGTTAACCATGTTTCTGTATAGACTCCTTGAAAATTATAAAGGGGCAATACTGAACTCTCTTTTTCTGTCTCATTCTCATCCAAGTATGCCAGATCCGGCCAGCCTGCAGCCAAGTGTACAGTTTCTTTCACTCTGCTGACCCCTCTGCCTGCAGACTTGAACCACTGCTGGAGAAAAGGTTCCATCTCCTGCCTCCATTCAGTGTCCCACGGTACCAGAGATACCCACTTGGGGATGGAAGATCTCACCAGTTAGGTACAGTGACAATTATCATAGCTCTTCTTACGTGTTGTACTCTTAAGCATTCTCTCCTTGCACAGCTCAAGAGGATCTGAAATACCGCTGGGCTAACATGCTGAAAACAAGTTATCTGGGACAGAACGGCACAGGCGTATTTAGCAAGGGTGGAACCGAAGATGATCACAAAGGAAAAATGATTCTCATATGTGAGCTTTGTGATACCGGTTAGGTTGAAGAGGGCTTAGAAGGTGGTACCACTGCTTTAGCTGAAGCATCACTTCCATGTCTCTGACTATCATTTGAAACGCTTTATTTTTACAACTAGTTGACCTTTGCCTAGATCTTCAAGTAGTGCTTCTCTTGGTCGCTTTGGTTGTTTTATTATGGATATTGCTAGGATGAATCAGAGCACTGGGCAAATTGTCTTTTGATTGCTCTTTTCCTATGCTGGCTACTAAACAGTAGCAGTATTGGGTAATAAATGTTTGAATCTAGGAAAAAAAACCAGAAATGGACTGATTTGTGAGGAGGACAGGGAAGGTGTGGATGAGCAAGGTGCTAAGTAGAAGGAATTATGCTGTTTTAACTTTATAGAAAATGAGGTAAAATAATATAGGTGTGAAGGATCTTGACTTATTTTATTATGCAAAAAGAAGAGTTGATGAGCGTGTATCCGTACATGCATGCACATTAGATTTATGCTTTTCACTACAGATTCAGACATGAATTCAAGCCTCAGCAGGGGATTTCAAAAGGCTTATCAGGATTCAGAGCTTAAGGTTTGAAGTTAATATAGTAAAGTAGAAGTGCTTTTTGTTCGTTGGAGCTAGGAGAATCATATCACTGGCAACCTGTTGTGCACAGTAGGACTCACACAACTCCTTTTTTTAT
This sequence comes from Piaya cayana, assembly GCA_013389865.1. Lineage (NCBI taxonomy): Eukaryota > Metazoa > Chordata > Aves > Cuculiformes > Coccyzidae > Piaya > Piaya cayana. Next base: position 16,052 of record WAAB01011840.1, on the reverse strand, counting down.
CTGCTCAAATATGGTGTGTGTTGGATTCCAGTCAGCTTGTATTAGATAAAATTAATGTTTGAAAAGCAACAGTTGATTGAGTTGCAGAAGGTTTGTTTCTAGGTGTTGTCTTCACTGAAACATGTGGCTGTTCCTCAGGAATTGACTATGTAAGGTGAGGGACAGTCCAGACTAGGGAATACGTGCGCTGTCCCTTTGGCTGATTTTCAAATGGAAAATGTTGCATGGGTGCATTTCACCAGTTTTGTTGTGTTAAAGTAAACCCTTCAGATAAAGTGTCACTTGAAGCAGAGGCTTTAAAAGTGATTTGGGAACAACTGGTGTCCCTTTTGGGTTCATCTAAGGCTCTGGGTCATAAGATTCCGCTGCAGAGCATGTGAATCTGGAAGACCCTGTCTGTTGGATGTATTGGGAAATAAAAATTCCTGAGTGCTAATGATCAGCAAGTGTTCCATGGTGTAGTTTTGTATTTAAACCTCTGTTCCGTGTTAAATCATTGCTGTGCTTTACACCTAAGCTCTGTTGTATTTCATTGAAGGTGAAATCCTCTCATTTAAATGCAAATGCTTTGAGATCCTTTTGGAATTTAAGATTCTTCATTCACAACAAATCAATTGTAGTGACTGTGTAATTTTTTTTCCTCTGTTCTCTGACACCTGGGCTTGTGAAAGTATTTCTTAAAACGAGAACATTCGTGATGTCAGCTAGAGTAGCACTTTACAAATCAGTTTTGATGAGATGTAGTTACACTGACCTCTAATTATTATGCACTGCCCCAAACAGCCTTTTCTGATAATGTTTCTTGTTATTGAACATTCTCCTTCTGTGTTCCTGTTCTCATAAGAACTGATGATTAAACTAAGAATGATTCTATTGTCTGCCTGACATTCCTGATGGATGCCTCTGTGGAAAAAAAGTCTTGATCTGGAAGACACGTAGAAAAAAAGGAACTGCTAGAAGAGAATTTCACCATATGATTCATAGGAATGGTTCAGTGATAACACAGGATGGAGAGTATGAGGAAAACCGGGGGAGGTCAGGATTTCTATAGCTGTCTTTCCGTTCTTGGCAATCAAGCTGAGCTCTTGGAACCAGCTGCTCTGTGCATAGGGTTTGTCTTGAAGCTTTTAGTTTATCAAATTTACTTTTTCCTTTGAGATTCAGGAAGCGTCTAAGACTTAAATGCTTGGACTTAAAGAGCAAAGCACGCGTTTATCTAGATGATTGCTCTTTACATCCAGCAGGCATCGATACTTATCACTAAGTCTGACCCCAAGGTCATTCAGTTGTAGTAATGGGATATTGTTTGTGTGTGATGGATTGATCTGTTTAGAGTGGTGATGAAGGCTGACTCTTACTAGGCTTGGTTTTGGCCAGCATAGAGGATTAACCTGCATACAGAATTATTCCTATTTCTGTCAGTTATGTGTTCAGTTGCCACCGTATCTCCTGGGGATACAAATCATGATGTAGACGGGATGGCATTAGGCTATTGATAGAACACCTTAATGAAAGAAAATTATTTGAGGCATGATTTAAATTCAGTATTTTTAATGCACAGAACAGTCAACACATTATATACAAAGAGAAAGAAGAATTAGCAAAGCTTAAGTTTAATATCTGAGATATCTTCGACCTGTGCACTGGATGGAATGGAAATAATCACAAAATAAGTCCTGCTTTTTCAGAAATCACCACTTCAGGGCATATTTCCTTCATGCTGCTGTGATATATAGACGAGTGACAGTAAAGAAACTGCGTGCCAAGCACTGCCAGACATACAGAGCAGGTGGAGAAAACGTTTATCTCCATAACTCTCTCATCTATGCTGAGTGCTGACAGAAGACAGAGCAGTAGATAATGGTTCCGAGAAAGATGTGATTTAGTAATTGGTGGGTTTTCTTACTATCGGGGCAGGGTACAAAGTTCAGCTTATGTTGCAGCCCAGAGAAAGCCATGCTGTCTTGACCTTTTATTAAACAGTAGCTTTCTCAGCTGCAGTCTCGTTGACATTTCATAATCAAAGTGCTTTCCTAGCTATTATAAGTGAGCCTTAGCTCACCAGTCATGTCTTTTGACACTTACTAATGTGTGGGATTAAATTCCTTTTTTTTAATAGTCTTTGCTGCTTATGATATGATGCATTTTATCTACTTCAGGGTTAAAAATGTGGTCTTTGTGTATTATTTATTAACACCTGGTTTCAACCTATCCTACTTCTTAGACATTTGATGTAGCAGAATCGTAATCTTCTTTATGGTTTGAGGTTCTGCCTCACATTTTGCTTTGCAGCACAACTGGAATAATTGCCAAATTTCTCTCTTAAAATGCTTTATTTATAGAGAATGTACAGGGGTACCCAGCCAGTCCATGGTTGCGTCATTATGGAGAGCTAGAAAATAAGGTCTAAAAGCACAGTACTTCATCAGTTGTATATGCATAAGATAAAGTGGTGTTAATTTTGTCAGGAGATGATTAATGTGTCTTGAGGAAGATATGATAGTCTGTAAGATAATCAGCCTTTATTTTATTTCTTATCAAGCCTGATAGTAAATTTATATTAGTAGGATAAATGATAAGAAACCATAGTGACCCTCGGAGCCATGAACAAGGTTGATTTGGGTGGAAAGTACCCATTTTAGTTATTTAACTTGAAGAATTATGCAAGTAGACTGTACTAAGTCTAAAGCTGAGCACAGGCCTTTTAGAAAGAATAGTATGACACGTATTTATTTCTGTCTAACTGGTCCTCCCTGTTCTTCTTTAAAATCCAACAAAGACCTGACCTACAGAGATGAAGGTAGGCTGCTCCAGCTATTTAAAACAAAGTAAACTCAGGAAATAGGAGAGAAAAAACTGTCAAAAATGCCTTCCATTTTATTGATTTGATCTCTCCATAGAGAGAAGGGTTCATGAGCTTAGGATAACAGTATTACAAAATAAACAGCGGGTTTAAAGGTGCCAGACCCCTTACCAAGCTGGTCTCAAGCTAGCCGATAATATGGAAAAGGCAAATAGATCTGTTGGCTGACAACGTTTTCCCTTCTATGCAGAGTTATTATTTTTACTTCTCTCTCCATCTCCATTTCAGTGGGAATGAAAAACCAAAACTCTTGGAAAATTATAATGGGAGAGGAAGGATTAGATTAGCGTCAATTTGGGACTGTTTCTGCAGAGTAGCAACAACTCAGAACAGAACATTTCTTTTAAAAGCACAGCCTTTTTATTTCACTGAATGTTTTGGAAGGGGAAGCAGAAAGAATACATCAGAACACTGCCAATCCTGAGCACTTCATGGAGATACAGCTGTCATGTGGCATTAATTGCACCTTCTTCTGTGGAATCCCTGTTGATTGATGATTGGATCAAGGTTCTAATTCATAGGGACCCCTAATGGGGTGCAATTTGGCCACTTCCCTCCTCCTCACTGCTTATGTCTGGATTCTGCTACTCTCTCCAGTGCAATGATTTGCTGTGGTGTTTTAAGCCCCATGATTTGAGGTCTGTTGTCAGAAGGACCAGGTGCCTTAGCGTGACATAGAATCAGACCTTTTATTTCTTTGTGCTGCTTCTTTCACTGCAAAAAGTGATTAATAACTTCCTCATTTTGTGAGTTAGGTAATAGGAAAGCAGCACCGTGTTTTCTTGTCAGTTGTCTGTATTGGAGTCTATATGGATTGCCTGAGGCAAGGGATAGGATAATAAAATTATCCTTCCATTCTTTTCACCTCCAGCAAGCTTTTCTGTAGCCATGCGGAGCTTTCCCTGCTGCATGGAATCAACAAGATTCCTTTGAAAGGACAGTACATTGAAGTTTCTTTAATGAAAATTCAAAGCGTGTGTTCCCATGGAAACTACAATCGAACGCGTTCTGTCCCAAACTACATACCAGTCACAAAGGGTTAGAATTTAATTGTTTCTTTGTTTCAATTGCAGGGCAGCACCTTGTGATGTCTCATGCTGCTGAGATATCCAGGCCTATGTCAGAGCAAGCCAGAAGCTTTCTAGCCGTGTCTGCTTTTTGGAAGGGAGGAGATTGTAGAGAGCTGTGCTGCTATTCCTTTTCATTTAATGGCGACATGTTTTACAATTTTTAATAATATGTAGACACTTAGGCTTCCAGTGTGGGGTTTTTAAGGAACGCTGTTCTTAAATGCATCAACTACTTGTGTTCTCCTGCGTGTGCCATTGAAGTATTCATGGCATTGAGACTTGGTAGGACTTGAGAAGATGAAGACGAAGTTATTCCAGGTCTCTACTTCATAAATAATTGAATGATATGGGCCACTACCCAAACCCATATGAAAGATGAATACAGCGTGATTACAGTTGTTTTTCTGAAGCGGACTGAAATAAGCTCAGAAATAGAGCAATGCATCATCAAGGATCGGCTGCTTTGCTTTTGTGTTGTGTGCATCAAACTGGGTCTCCTTTTTCTTTTGTTCGTTGCTTTAATCTCTCCCAGAGGTTTGTTCTCTGAAAAAACACCACGGAGGTGTCAGCTGCTTTTGTTATACACTTGGCTGTGTCTCAGCTGAGGTTCTGCCTTTCCAAGGTACAGATGGATGTGAATGCTGCTTCAAGCAAAATTATCAGTAATGCTTTTCTGTTCTTGCCTGTTTCAGAATGCCTCAGAAGGAAGGCTGTGTTTTCTTTCCTTAAGCAGAGGTGTTAGCCACGGCCTGTAGCTCATCTGTCTGAGTGGCATGCAGAAATGAGAATTCTGTTCTATTTGGGAAAAAAAGAAAGCAGTGCACAGGCTTGCAGAGGGCTCTCTTTCTGAAGTCATTTTGCTCATGTCAGGAAGAGAACAAGAGAAGTATCACAGACTCCCAGAGCTGTGTAGCTCTTGTCAGAGAATGAATTGAAAAAGTGTAGGGTTTATAGTGATGTCAAATAGCTTCCAAACATCACTGCCCGATTTGGAAGATGTTGGCCAAAAGCACCAGCTGCCATTTTGATGGCAGTAGGGTATAAAATCTCCATTTGGTCGTGCTGTCTCATGCTGTCATCCTCACTCTGAACAGTTTCATCCATGGTCATTAAATCTGATACTATTCAGGAAAATGCTCATTAGCTCCGTACTATAAAATAATAAATGTAAGCATACACACACACACAGAGACGCTAGTTTCAAAGCTGTGTTGTTCATCCCATTTGTTTTTTTTCCTATTATTGTGTTCTGTAACCTGCAGGTGATGCTCTCCACAGCCACAGTGCTCTGTTCCTTGAGAACAGCTCTTTGAACATACCTTTGTCTCAGGAGACTCCTGGATCTCCAAATGCATCTGATCAACCACAAGGGAAAACGAGAAAGTTGAGCGTGGCCAGCACCAACAGCGAGAACTCAGGGTCAACAGAAAGCTTGCCCTCTGCATACCTCACCAACAGTGAGTGAAACCTGGTACCGTGCGCTGTCTGATAAGGCAACAACCTTTCCTTCCACGCCGTGTCTGTGGAAATATTTCTTGTGAAAAGGAGAACTACCTGCTTGGAAATTTGGGGAGAATGAGAACAGCCTAAGTTGCTGCGATTCCAAACAACATGGTTTAGCCTTCTCTTCTGTTTGGGATTAAGTAGATAATGTAAGGTCACAGTTCTATATTAAGGTGCCACTTATAAATAGTCATTAAGGGCTTCATACCAACAGGGTTTAGAAGTATGTTTCAGGCATGAAATAATATAAATAGGTCAGATTTGTTACCCATAGCTAAAAGTGCTATAAATCATAATATTGTCCTGTTATGGACTACAGTCGTATATCAATATTCTGTTCACTCTTTGGGAAATATGTAAAATTCTTACTCTGTAATGTGACAGCAGAAGTGCGAGTCTTTCACTGTAGATTCTCCATGGACTAGGAAACAACGGGAATCACGCTGAGGTGATTTCTGCTTCCTAACACTTGGACCCAATAGGATTGTTTAGATTTCAGACATTTAAGGGTCAGTGAAAGCAATGTTCCGTGTTTGAGAGAGAACTTTAACAGACTCTAAATGTCAAGATTGAGAAAGCAGACGACTTCATTCAATTATGTAGCTTAAACATAAAGGCAGCAAGAGATTCATTAAGAAGATACCGTACGGAAATGTGATGCTGTTCTGTTTTTTTTTGTAGTTACCGCAAAGTGGTGGGGAACGAAACGGATAGATTACTCCTTGTATTGTCCAGATGTGCTGACAGCCTTTCCAACTGTGGCCCTGCCACACCTCTTCCATGCCAGCTACTGGGAATCAACAGATGTTGTGGCCTTCATTTTAAGACAGGTCATCGATCATTTTATTTTTCCTCTGCAACGAATAGCCTCGTGATTGTTAAATTGCATCTTTCAAGGGTGATAAGTCTTTTAATCTTCAGTTCACGTGGCTACCTGTGGTTGCATCACGTACAACTGGTTGTAGGGAGGACAGATGTGTGTTTATTAGCGAGGTAAAGGGGACAGTGAGCGCACTGTTCTTACTACTGACTGTGTAACTAGGGACAATGCTCTGTCACACTGTCCCTTGCCCCAGATGACTTTAACTCTGCGTTATGTGTAAATTCCCTCCTGTTTTTGAAGGGATAGGCTACCTCCAGCCTTACTTAACTATGTATTTCCCTTCTAAATATCAAACTTTTAAGCATTCATTTCATAATAGAACAGCAGTTTGGAAGTACTGCTCCCATAAGAAAATCAAGTCTCTTCTGTGACTGCACTAGAGTGTTTCGAGGCATTGTGTACGGTCTCCTCAGAATCTATTTCTGAGTCATATGATGGGTCTCTTGTTCCTACTGTGTCCGTAATTAGACAGCAGCTCGCAGTGTCTTAGGGATAATGCAGTGTTCTGACCTCTAGAGAAAGAGGTGAGGCTGAGAAATATCACCTAGGGTAAAAAAATTAAAGTGGTGTTCGACTGAAACCTGCTTGGATAAGTGTCTCTCTGAGATCCAAAATGACCCTCACCCAAAAGCCAGTCACAAGCAGTTTCATTTGGATTAACCCAAGAATCAGTGTGTTTTTTACATCTAGTAAATGATGAAACAGCTGCTGCCAGGCAAACAGTGGAGAGAATAATGCAGAAAACTGCACAGTGACTTTTATTCATTAAATCGCGTGGCAGATGTCAGTGTGCCTGCCTCTCTCATAACTCCTTACAGCTGGTCTCTGAGTGTTGGCTTCCCTCCACCTGCTGGTGTGAATGATGTTAGTTCCCTGGAGGCTCACCTGGGAGCTCGTGGGAGTGGAAACTCGGTGGCTGCTTTCCCTCCCTTCCAGACCTGCTGCAGAGTCACAGTGTGTGGTGATATCGAGCCCCCATCTTCACACACAGTTTGTGAGTGGAGCGTGCAGCAGTCGATCTGTCTGGTAGCCAGACCACTTGCAGAGTTTTTGATTGCTTTTTTTAGTTGATTAAATTCTAAGACTCCTTCAACCTCTTAGTGTCCTTTCAGAGCATCCTTTAGTGTATCTGATTCCAGGCAAAATGTATTATTAAACTTCTGTTTATAACTAGCGTCACCGTAATCAAAGCAAAGCAAAAGTTGCTGAAGAGATTTTCCATGAATGAGAACAGACTCCAGAACAGGACTCTTACTTGATGCTTGTGCTAAAGTAGAGGAGAGGTTTCTACATGAAGTAACAGGATGCAAAGCCCTGTTTTTGTTGTTTAGGGGCCCTAAATAATTGTACATAGATGCCTCTCCTCTCCTTTACAGCTCAGTTACAGCTCTTATAACCTCGTCTTCTCTCTCAGGATGATTTTTTGCCTTCGATGTGTCAGAACATTCCCCGCCTTTTCTTTCAAATGCCTCCCTGAGCCCAGCTCTCTGTTAGCAATTATTCCTGCTTTATTCTGCTTGGTAGCCCTTTCGTTTTTGTGTCTTACTTAGCCGTGTATGTGCTTTTAGGATTTAATAAGCCCTTCAAGCATTTGGAACGTGCCTGTAAAGCAGTGTGTGGCTCCTTAAAGGCCTGGTTAGTTCCAGCAGAGTCTGGACGTTCTGCCCTTGCTAGGGGTTAATATTAAGGCTAATGGCTCCCGAATGCCCAGTGGGCACATATAGTTGCTGCACAGGACCTCCAGGGAGTAGAATTTAAGCCATTTTGTTAAAAAACACACTGACCTTTCATACTATGATTTGTTGCAAGCCAGCTGCTTTGCTAAGGCTGAATGCAGCAGGATTTTACTCAAGGGACTTAATACGCGACATTTTTCAAATTGATTCTAGGCCGCTCCTCCAGTGTAATTTTCTGCTAGCTTGTGAAAGGGAAAGAGCTATTTCTTCTTCAAAGTGAAGGAGCCTCACGCTAGCCGTGATTCTAGGGTGCAACCCCCAGGTTTCAGTAAGACAGAGATCTTGCTTTCATTTGCCACAAGGCACAACCCAGGTGCTAAAATCTGTGTTGTGCCCTGAAATCTGAGTCGGACATGCAAGTTTCTTGGTACGTGGGTGATACTTAGGCTGCGAGAATGTGTAGGGTTCTGCACATTCACAAGTTATGCTCTACTTGTATTACTAGCCACAACCTAAATCCTGAGCCTATCACCTACTGCGGCAGTGAGTAATATCCAGAAGGTGGTAAGAGCTGCTCTGTCTGGGTGTATGCAAAGAAAATCAATACAGGTGGGGGCAGGAGTTGCACAAAGGACGTTAAAAAATATTCTGTGGTTTTAAGCCACTTTACTGACATTGCAGACCATGAGCTGACAATGTGTTTGCGAATGGAAGCATTTATTTTCTGTGCAATAATTGTGATCATATGACCTGTACCTCCTTCTGCTTCCATTGTCCTTTTAGCTCTGCAGTGTCGTTCAGCTGGGGCAGCAGTGTACTTCTTTCTTTCCCAAGTACCAGGACTCCCCAGACAACATGGTGTTTATCAAATCATATAATTTCAGGTGATGAGGTATGAAAATGTAAATTTCACGGAAAATGACAACCTGGATCCAGCAACACTAAGTCCATCCAATCAACGAGAAAAATGGCTGCGTAAAAGGACACATGTCAAATTGAGAGTGAGTATTAAGCTCAGTATATATGGCAGCAGTAGAACTTGGGTTTGGCAGAATTTAAATGGAGTTTGATCTCCCAAAGCATGAGTTTACATAACTGGATATTACCGAAGAGCTGAAAACTGTTAATGTAATGGATACGCAAACAAATAAGCAGTTAGGGAATGGGAACAATTTATTCTTGATTTCTCACTACATGTTGGGAGAAAGTACATCTCTTTCTTTAAATAATAGAGAGGCCTTAAGTTTCAGTTAAGCAAAGAGGTGGTTGATCTGTTTCCTTAGATGCTAGGTGAATTCGTAACTCAAGAAAAACACATTTTCTTCACTCTTCAGTTAGGAATATCAAGATGTGTATGTCTTACATGTAATCGCATGAATCTGTGGTACCACTTGAAGTGAAAAGTTATTGGCATCCCCTTAAATGTTCTCTCTTATTTGGTCATTTTGGGTGCTCTCACTAGAAAATCTGTAACTAGAAGATCCAGTAACTGATGGTTACTGGAAACCTGGCTCCAGCTGAAACGGTAACAGAGCTTTGCTTGGTGCTCTGAGGTGCACTGTCAGGGGCTGTGTTTCCGTGTCACTGTTCATAATAACATAAGAGACAGTAACCTTGTTACAAAAGCAAACACCATCCCTCCCACCCCCTCTTCTTATTTCAGAACGTGACTGCTAATCACCGAGCTAATGATGTCATTGCAGCAGAAGATGGTCCTCAGGTACTAGTCGGGCGCTTTATGTATGGACCTCTGGACATGGTGGCTCTAACAGGTGAAAAGGTAAAGTCTGAGAAATCAATTTCCTTATTTTCCTGAACCAGCTTTTAATAGAAACAGTGGTTGAATGTAGCACATATTTATAGTAACAGAGAAGGCCTTACAGCGAGGAGAGGTATGTCACTAGCCTCCACCACTTCGGCAAAAATATGCTGTAAATGGGCTTCCCTGCGAGCTGACCTTTTTCCCAGCCTGCATTCTTCTCAGAGGATGCTGGCTGTCTCCTCTGGTTAATGATGAGTGTGCTGTGCAGTGATTTCCATCCAATTGTACCACCTACTGGAGACAATTAACTTTTTGAGCAAGGAGGAAAAAGAATTTTATAGCGGTTGGCAAGTCACTAAAAGAGAAATGTGGATCCTCCTGTCCAGGTAAGCCAACTAGATAAAGGAATAGGGATTCTAGAGGCTAGGTGGCTGCTGTTTCTCTTATACATGAGAGAGTAAAGAATTCACACATTTTAGAATATGTGAATGTGTTTTAAATACCTCCAGGGAAGGTGACTCAGCCGCCTCCCTGGGCAGCCTCTGCCAGTGCCCAATGACCCTTTCTGTGAAAAATTTTTCCTAATGCTCAGTCTGAACCTCCCCTGGTGCAGCTTGAGGCCATTTCCCCTGTCACTTGGGAGAAGAGGCCAACACCCACCTAACTACAACCTCCTTTCAGGTAGTTGTAGAGAGCAATGAGGTCTCCCCTCAGCCTCCTCTTCTCCAG